>JAWWEQ010015002.1:0-36260 GCA_035583055.1 Torymus tubicola | reverse complement strand
TCGTTTCTAATGCAACAGAAAATGTATAACCTACTCATACCACTGTGTAAATATGTGTTTTGAATGTGTCAATTGACAAGTACAATATCGCGCCCTATTTTCTTTCTTCCGATCTTACACATAAGTTTGAACATTAAAACCCGTTTTTCTCGGAAACTTGAAAACTGGACTTATGTCGTTATGCCCCGGAGCCACAGATATAGACCTCCAAAAACGCTTTAAACACACCCACTTTGGATGAAAAATAGTTGTTACGCGTTAAATTTTCAATGTTTCATTTCTGACAATTTTCATTTTGGTGAAATTATAAAGCTCTTCCGAGTAGTGGTCATGTCTAAAAAAATATTGGTATTTTCCGTAATATTACTTTGTTTTCAATTTCTGATCGCTATTACAAAGGTATGCGACGTTTCCAGTTATCCTATAGACAATAACTGATTGCAACTACTATATTAAAGTTAAAACTAAAAGGACAATGAACCCTAAATAGAAAACTAGATAATTAAGCCTCAATAAGTACCTAAGGCAACGCATACCAAATCTTTCAATGAATACTTACAACTTAACCTTAATCTCAAACCTCTACATCGAGAAACACGCAATTCCATCAACTTTTCCACATCTCGTTACCATCATCATGCATTTTCCCAAACCCACTTCTCCAACCCATTACTGCAATACTACAATTCCTACTTGCCAACGATCCCAGTAAACCTTTTGCAACCCTCATAACCATATCGCACAATCCCTCCGGCCAAACAACCTTAAAAACTGCACTATACCGTACATCCAGCCTACTCCCTATATATACTACAACTCCGATAAAAAGCCATGCGCGCTCTTCTCACTCGCGAGAGCAACAAGTCAGTATACTATACATATACAAGCATCTCGCGTACTTATACGCGAAATGCCCAGCGGCGGTGGTATGGTGTGGCAGCTCGTTATCGACTTGACTTTTCTCTCCCTCTTGCAATTAAAAAAAAATCGAGTATACACGCTAACGTTCCTTTTCTCTCTTTCTTTCATTCTTCCCTACCTTCCTCTCTATATACTACAGCCACTTTGCACACGAATTGAAGGGAGAGAGCGAGAGAGAGAGAGCACGTGGCCCTGTCGGTGTCCTTTGTTTCTATATCTACGTAGAAAAAAAGGGGGGACGAGAAGTGCGTACACGAGCGCGCGCCTCCCCAGCTTTGAACCGCGATTCTTTTTTTCACGCTGGGGTGCGTATACAGTGCACGCGTGCTTTCTTAACGTGGGTCGTTGGTTTGGTTTGTGAATTCGCGGTGGAGGAGAGCCACATGTGTGTAGCATGAGGTTGGAGGGGTTTTTTAAAAATGAAAAAAAAAACGTGCATGGATTCGAGAACGTGATGTGCTGCGTGGTGAGGAGGAGGAGGAGGGATGGAAAAGTGGATCATAGGGTGGGAGAGAGATAGGGTTGTTTGAATAGAGATATAAAGTCTGTAAATAGTAGAGATGTAGAAGGTTTTTTTAGTAAAGTTATGATATTTTTTGGAAACCGAGAATTCATTTTGCTTGACAAGATGTGCTTTTATTGTAATGAGAAATAATTTCACTCGGGGATAAATACTCATAGAGCAGAAAATAGGGTTGTTGTTCAGAGGAGGAGATATACGTTATTATTCGAAATGAGAATCCACTTGTGAATAGTAAACAAGGATAAAGGTTCTGTTCTATTCTTGACTGCAGAACATTGCGTTTTAAATGAAAATGAAATTAGTTTCAGCTTGAGAAAAGTATGTGAATAGCATTTACTTATTTTTATAACTTACTTTTTTCATTATAGGAATCTTTCATGCTTCCTATTCAGTAAATAAGTGATATCAATTATTATTTATGATTAATAAACTTGTGCAGTTACAAAAATGTTTTAAATAAAAGTGAATAAAGATAAATAACTATAGCAGTCATTGCTATTTATGATTTAATTCTCATCTTGATTAAGAATTTATTTAAATTTAGAAAAATTATAATGCAAAAGTAGTGATAGAAAATCATTATCGTAGAATATGAGAATAATTAACTACAATTCCACTCTCCTAAATTATGAAATTTAAGTTAAATTTAAGGTTATTCAAATAATTATTTTAAAGAATGAAATAATGCTGTTATTAATATTATTTTACCGGTACGACAAGCTTTTATAATTCAGTTATTATAATTTTATTTCCATATTATTTTCACATATCTAAATACATTTAAAACGTATATGTTTAAATGATATTTATACGTGCAAAAACTTCACTGAAATCTGTAATATTGTAAGAGAAATTCAAAATTAATAATATTTGATGAATTTGAAGTTTATATCGCTGGAATGTAATAAGATAAATTTTACAAATTAATCAAAATCATTACACAATAGAAATCTTATATCTAAACTTTTATTTTAAAATGATTTTATATTATTTAAGTATGACTTTAAAGTAAAATCAATTTATTTATTTCATCTTGCTTCAACTTTGCTTATTTCAAACCCAGATAATATTTTTCAATCATGGTTTCCCTTGCATTATCTAATAAAATTATCATGTCAAAAATATTTGCCTGATACTCACGAAATAAATTTGAATTTCACGCACGTTATTTCGCTATTTTAACCGATTTCTCAATCATTGTAAACCATTCTTCCGATACTGTCAATTATATATAAAATGTTACACATTTTACGTCAACATTATTATTCCCAGCATATCCACAATATATAAAAATAATTATTTTTCATTACCCATGGACTACTAACCCCAGCCAAAACAACAAAATTCCCCAACCTAAATCAACCCTTCCGCACTAAAAACCCACCCGACTTCCGATCCAGCACAAGCAGAAACTTTTAATACCCAGTGTGCATGCAAGCATTCAAGTCAGGGCACGATTTTCAAAAAAAAAAAAATTCTCAAGAGCTTTTACAAAAATGAAAAAATCTCAAAGACGCGCCGCCGTTGTTGTTATGTGTGCCACGCATTCTCGTTCGAGCCCTTACGTACCTCGCGACTCGTAACTAACATGCACGAAACAATAATAATGTTTTTCCTTCTTAATGATATCGCTGAGGTTAAAATAATATACATCGACAAAAGTTCATTCCGCTGTGGTTATACGCATACACACACACATATATGTGTATATGAAGAAACTGCGAAAACGATTGCGCGTGTATTTTAAAAGAAAACACGCAGAGGAAAGAACAAAGCCGCGGTAGGAAAATAACAGAACGAACCCGCAGGGTAGTGAGAAGACGAGGAAAAAGCCGCGACGCGAGTGCGCACGCTGACATACAGCCCTAATTTGAGAGAGAGAGAGAGAAGAGACTCGTGGTAATTCAATTGCGGGGTCTGGAATAATGAGCTTGAATTATTTACCCCTGAAACAAGGGTTTTCGGAGTCGCCATGGTTGGCAAGTAGGAAGGTGAGATGGTTTTTTGGATGATGTCGGGGGGGGGGGGGGTAATTAGACGCAAGGGTAGATCGTAATTAGGGTTTGGTTTTTGTTTGCTGCGCGTCATGCTCGATGAAGCTTTCTCGTTGTGTATGTATGAAAATATGGAAGTTAGTGGAGGTAACTTTTTTGCTTTTTGTTAATTTTGATAGCATTTTAGAAAGAGAGTACACAGTAATCGACGAGCTAATGAAACATTAGTGTTTGTTAAAGTTTGAACTGTTCATTAGAGGAAATGTGGTTCGTAATGCGTATATTTGGGTGTAAGTTAATTATTGTCGATTTTGTAATTCTTGGGTAATGGACATCATTTCGAATTTAAAATGCTCTAGATTATTACTTAATGATATCTGCAAAAAGTGTTGAAACGAAAACTTTTTAAAAATTAGTGCTTAAATTATATTACCTTTTTTTCATAAGATAGTGTTGTAAAATATTCATTATGAATAGAACGAAATAATTCCAGATAAAAATCGAAATATAAAACTTTTAAAACTGTCTTAAAAATTACATACAATTTTATAATAGCTATATTTGTATACAACTTTTGAGAATGTTAAAATAATTTCTAAATATATTAAGAGAAACATATCCCATAATAAACACTTTCATGCCCGCATCCTTTCGAGCTTTTAAAAATAATTTTAAGTGTTATAATCAAAATTCAAAGTTTCAAATAGTTATTTATAAATGCAGTAAATAAGTGAAATTCTACCACACAGTTTTCATTAAAATACCCTTCGAATTGTTAATTTCGCCTGATAAACTTAAACTAACAGAATTTATAATCCATCATCCTTTCGCTTTGATAGCAATTCACAACGCACCGTACGAAAAAGTAAACCTGGTAAAAGCTTAACTAGTTCGAAATTCCGACTGGATAGAATTTTTTTTTCTTATTTTGCCTTTCGAAAAACGAACGTACGTCAAACAAATATATATAGAAGGATATTCTCTATCGATTCTTTCGTATATATAAACTTCTTCTTTCGCTTCTCTTTGCATTGCCGAAAAAAGAGAAGTTCCAAAATTAATTGAAACTCTCTACAGTATACCAACTGCCAATAGTCTGAAAAGAAAGTTATTTCGAAACAATTTTTTTTTTATTATAACTAAAGATCAAGAAATATAAACCAAATAGTTACGTTAAAATTTTCTCTTCATATATATCCTATAACCCAACGACAAACCACTTTTAAGTTTTCACGAAACGCACCTCCACGCCCATTAACAACGTCAACAGCAGCAACAACAACAACAACAAATATTTGCTAAGCAAACATAACAGCATAACGGAGCATTTTCTAATCCGTCTACAGAATGTATATTCCACCGTCAAAATAACTAAAACAACAGCGCACACGCGCCCTCGCACACTAGAGAGAGAGGGAAAAAGGTTCCACGCCCTCGAGACTCGAGCTTTGAAAACTTTCTCTCTCTCTCTCCCTCTCCATATACATTTTTCTCTCTCTCTCACTCACTCTAGTCGCTGCACGCTTTTGCGGCTTACCTCGGCCTCACTCGTTCCGCATGGCTGCAACACCGCCGTCGAGTCGTCGAGTCGTCGTCGTCGTCGTCGTCGTCCTCGTCGTTGGGTACAGCAGCACCAGCAGTAGCAGCAGCAGCCTGAAACCCAAAATGCCCGAGTGTTATTACTCCGTGGCTGTAATTACGGAGAATTCATTTACGCGGCCGGAAAACGGGATCAAGCTCTTTTTCTTCGCGCTCCGTGTATTACTACAGCAGAGAGAACCGCTTCGTGTTCCCTTTGTGGCCTGGTAGGATTTCGTGAGTTTTTTTTTTTTTTTTTTAAACGTTAATTGGTAATTTGGGGAAGAGGTTACACGACTGCTTTTTAGAGATTCAGAGCTAGGATTACCGGAGGTCGTTTGCTTTTGCGAAAATGGTTGGTCGCGGTTGTTTCCTTTGACTACTGATTCTTTTTGCGGAGGTGTAGACACTTGTCGTGCTTTCGAAAAATTTTTACAGTTTTCTACGAAAAACTAATATTGTTTTGTATAAAGAACAGCTTTCTTGAGACGTATATAAAAAAATATAATTCAGTCCGCCGTTATATATTACCTCGGTAGAAACTGATTCTACCTTTAAGTACCTCATTATTTTGTGAAATTGGATATATAACGAGAAAAAGAATGTAATTTTCTGTTACTCTTGAAAGGCTTTTTTCGATCGCTATCTCGTGCATAATACTAGCCGACGACGATTCTCTACTAGAAAAGTAGAAAAATAGAAAATAGCTAGAAGTATCGGTACTGCCTTGTTTAACGATTTGCAATGAAATGCATTTTCATTGAATATTACTGTGACAATTTGTTTAATATTACTATTAGCAAAAGAAATTCATGTCTTTTGTCAATTCATTAATAAAAAAATGTCATACTTCTGTCTGCCTAAAAATTATCGGTACAAAAGTGACTCTATTGTCATCAATAATAATCATATCTTAGTCACCAAAACTCGTTGCTAATCTCTGTCCAATTTTACACTGCTTAAATCATTAATAATTCAACATTCATATCTAATTCTACATTTCTAACTCAAGACACAGCAGCAGAGTATCGAAAAATCGATAAACTAGTCCTAAAATATGTACGACAATTTTTCACTTGTCCCCATTAAATTTTCACTCCAACATTGTTCCAGATTGTTTAGCTACTGACCAAAAAAAACCTACATTAAAAATAACTTTATTTACATATTATTGAAAAATCCAATGACTATAATCAACAACCTCCGTATCATCTTTACAAGATAAGTATCATTTCGCTTTATAACCTTCAGCACGTATCATTTTCGTCTAACATTGAACTCCAAATACCTCACCGCATTAAATTACGACTGGGTCATTGTTTAAGCAACGGAAAACCGAGCCCCGCGTGCTACGCGCATATACAGCAACAGCAGCAGCAGCTTTTCACGTACAGAAGCAAAAGAGAGATAGAGAGAGAGAAAGCTAACAAGGGGCGCGTGCGCGACCGGCGAGCGTCGCTATACCTCGGCTCTGAAATTTACAGTCGTTGAACTGAAGGCGCGTTATATATATATATGCGGGGGCGGACGAACGAACGAACGGACGAAGGGGGGATGATTCATGGACAAACAAGGGCTCTTAAATCCCAATAGTAGACGAGAAAGAGAGAAAGAGTATATAGAATCCGCTGCAGCAGCAGCAGCAGTAGCAACGGCAACGACGGCAGCGGCGGTGGCTACTGTAAATTTAATATTCTCATTTCCATTCTTTGGGAATCGCGTGTGTCTATCGCCCTCGACGGGGATACATATGGATGCCGGGGAATTTTTCGTTTCGCATGGGTGCACGTACGCGTGTGTATCTGTGTGTTTTAGGTGGGATTACCGTGTGCTTGCTGTATTGCAGTAATTGAAAACTTGGAATATAGTGTGGCAGACGTTTGAAGAATATAGGGTATCATATTGTATGAGTGTATGTGACTTTGGTTCATATATATTGAATTGTTTTTTGACAATATTGGATGATTTTTGTGTAATGCAATTATTTTTTTTTTATAAGAATTCTATCTGAAAAAACGTTAATTACGAATGTTGATTTTTAAAATTTTGATAACGATCATTGAGATGAAATTATCTGGACAGAGCTTTAGTTGGAATTTTTCAAATTTTATTAATGAAATTTGGTGATTTTGACAGGCTTTTAAATAATTATAACTACAATAATAATTGCAAAAAAATCAGACAATACTGATTTGTTTTTAATTAATTTGAAGAACCGCTATTTTCTTGACAAGATTTTTAATAAAACTTGATAATGACTAAATTCTAAATAATTGTAATTTAAGAAAAATTAACAGTTTTAGTTTTTAACTAAAAATACTACCAGGATGGGATCAGACTGCAGTGGTAAACAAGAACGATTTGATGAAGTATTGTGAGAAAAGTCTGGAAGAACGTCGATCGAGAAAACGGTAGATTTCGCAGATTCAAGACACGCCAAGCTCTGTTTTGTTTATAATAAAATACAGAAAATCCAAATAAACCCAAAAAAACAAATATTTACAATATTAAGATTCAAATAACAAATTTGAGAAATTAAAATCAGCAGCAAAAGAGCATATTAAAAAGCTACTCGAAGTTATAAAAACTTTCATAAACGTATACACGTTCGCATATTTACGCCGGCTTGTTTTGCGCTGATTTATACGTAAAATGAGAATCTAGAAATCACACGGTGAACACGTAACCGAAGAAAGTTTTGCAATCTGTCGGATGTACGCAGAACTCGAACGCAAACGGCAGTATAGCCACTGCTACTCTGTACCGTGTCTTCTGCAGTGTGGCAAAAAAAATACCGAAAAAAAAAAATTATTGAAAGTCAATATTTTTTGTAAAAGTTATTACTATCTATTTTAAAATAGAGAATAATATTTAAATCACGATATTCTTCAATTATTAAGATAAAATAATTTTTCCATTGATTTATATTCAGCTTTTACAATTTTATTTTTACCGATTCAAAGATGCTGAATAAAAATGCATGTTACCTCCGATAGATTGATAAAAAATTCTTTGATTGAAAATAAATTCTTTTTTTGCCTAGCGGGGCAAAAGTACCATTTTTACTCCCGGCGCCCAATCGTAAAAATGGTACTTTTGGCCTTGCTAGGCAAAATAATCGTATATGCACCACGGGAGCAAACAAAGAATACCTCAGATCGCATGTTTATCACCCTCGCTTTCGGCTCGGGTGATAATTTACATGCGATCTGGGACATTCTTTAGTTTTACTCCCTAAGTGCATAATATACTAATTTTGGAGGAACATCTTTGGAAGGTTGATTTACGTTGATATTTAATAAGTTATTTTTAAAATAATTTTCATAATTCAATCTTTTTAGTTTTAATATTATTTTAAATTATACGTACGGCAATTATTCATCGACTATTGATATTCTGGTATTTTGATAATAACAATAATTATGATTTAAATCATTTAAATTTCTGTTTTATCTTGAATATATGTAAAATAATCTGATTAAGCTTTAATTTTCGAAGATAAACCACTGTATATATCAGGTATTGGTTACAAAATGCTTCGTCCAAATGATTACTTTAACGCCATTATTTGAATCTCTTTTACAGTTTTAATTAATCGATATCATTTAATTTCTTTAAATTTCCAAAAAAGAAACCCATACAGCTAACTTACTTCAGTACCTTAAGTAAAATATTTCCTCCAGTACAGTCAATTTCTCCAGAAAACAGAACTTTGCACATCCTTAAACCCCATTTCCCGAGAATATAAAGAATGTTCACAAAGTACGACACAATACGTCACTCCTTTTCCCTCCCATAATACATCCGCCAGAGGCGCGCGCATCATCATAAACCGTCGTCATATCGCATACACACACGCATACATACCTGCTTATTCTCTTCTCCTCCCTCTTTCCACCCCATCAACTCTTACCTCCTCCTTCATCATTTCCGCTCGAGCCGAAATAAAATGCACGACGACGACGACGACGGTACGGACGTCAAAAGCCAGGCAAAGCTTTGCCCTGTCCGCGCACAGCCGCGCGTTGTGTAGACATTTTCCACGCGCGGACGTAATCCCAGGGCCGTCTGTCGTCCTGGGATTTTCCCGCGTTCAAGTTTCCTAGCGAGAGCGAAGGTATATAGGATGGTAGAAGAAAGCTAAGGCCTCTCGTGGACGGGAATAAGTTTTTAATTCGATTCCAGGGGAGTATAGAGCAAGAGATTGTTCGTGAAATAAAGAGGGGGAGAGGCCGAGTTTTCTGTTTTACTTGCGAGAGGAGTTTAATTGCCAAGCGATGCCAGGGCGTGTTCTCGACGATAGCTGGGGGATAAGTTTCGATCATCCAGTACTACGGGTGTACGAGTGATTTTCGTGGGTACCGAGTTGACTGTTCTAAGGAAAATCAATATCGAGATCAATATTGATGGCAGACCTTTCTTTTTTTTTTTAACTTTCTCTGTGTGAGAACTAGTCTGTGGAAAACACCAAACAAGTGGGTACAAAAAAAAGTAAGTTTTTTGTGAGGCACGGTTAACCGACTGAATTTTTTTGGTTCTTTTAACCGTTTTGAATGTACGCAGAGAATCGGGAACGTAGTCAATTTCGTGGCAAGCGTTTTTGCAATAACTTTATTTCGATAGAATGCTGAAATGATTTTCTTTAAATGTGAAGCGTTTTGTCAGGAAAAGTTGTACACACCCTAAAAAAAAGGAAACTATGACGAGCTTTTGTATTCATTGAGATACTATTGGCAATTATTTTGTCGTTAAATTGGCAGTACTCACAAAGAATAATTATTAAATTTTTATTCCTAGCTCTTTGATGTTTTCTACGAAGCTATAATTATATTCTTATTAATATTGTAGATAAAAAAGGTAGGGTAGCAAACAGTACAAAACAAAGTTAATATAATAGGCAGTGTTATTTTCAAAAGTGTAGAATTTCTATCGAAATTTTTTTAATCACACTTTTTTACAATACTACTTAAATTCAGCATCGCTGCATTCCCGAGAGCATTCATAATCATCAAGATGTAGGTAACCGATATACTTACATAGTAGAAAATATTAGTGGTTGTTTTTAAAGATTTTTCTGTAGCAATAGTTACATTTGTACAAACCCATTTCCCTGCTGCAGTGCAATTCTTTAAGTAATATTAAATATATATTTTAATAATATTAAAAAAATTTGTTATATCGTAAAAAGTACGAATTTAGAGACCTTTGAACAACCACAAAAACATCAGTAAAAATATTTTAATCTATTAAGATCTATAAATCCATAGACTCTGGAAATCGTACCGACCAGATTCGCGGAAATGCTGCGGTAGCAGGTGGCATGTAACCTCGCCACAAGTTTATAACTGTGCCGATTGGATTGGTTCAATCAAGCAATCTACAAACTGCGAAAAATGTGGTGAAATACATGACTCGTTCGTTTAAAGAAAAGAGAATATTAAAATTAAATTTATAGTGACAATTACATATGCTACACATTCATTTGATAATTGACATGTTTCCAATTATTCTTATATTTATCTAAAATAATCAACATAAAATTTGTAGTCTTTTATTTTCACGTGTGGCTAAAAATATAGTTGAATGCATTTTGTAATTTTAGAAAATCCATTAATTACTGAAACTGTCTAGATAAAAATAAAAAAATATATATTACATGCGAAACATAAAAATATTGTAGGATTGAGGAGAGATAGAAAAAATCGACAGATTAATAAAGCATCAAAGTATTACTGCAACCTAAATTTTATTAAAACTTCACTGACAAAAGTAATCACTGAAATTTACAAAAAAAAATATTCAATCTTCATAAAGTTACCCAGAGATAGACAATACAAATAATATTGAACATTGAAGTCAAAACCACATGTACACGAATTTAGCTTTGAAAAATCCATTCGCTCGTACTGTTCGATTTTCGTCCCGACAGCTTTGCTTGTAGTTTTTGTAATTTTTCTCTGGATGCATTACTTGATTAAAATACAGATTTGAAATTTCTATTTTATTTTATTTCCATTTCGTTTCAGATATATATTTTTTTCACCGAAAGTAGAGCGAAATATCGCATTTTCGCGTTGAAATAAGTAAATTCCAACGTATATATATAGAGAGAGAAAATAAATAACGTTAGCAGCTTTTGTCCTCTTTTAAAAGCTCTTTTGTCGCACGCAAGTCGCGGCATAATTCATTTTCCAACCTTTGACCTCTACCAAACTATTTTATAAAGCTGAACCTTTAGAAATATTCATATACCGAGTAAAGCTTTAAAATTCCATTTCAACTAACAAATGATATTCGCAAATTAAAACAATTACATATTGGTTCATTATAAAAGCACGTGCCTCGTTAGCCTCATCCCCACTTACTACTAAAAAAAATCGTTCCTTCTCTCTCTCTCTTAACGCGTGCCAACTCGAGGAATCAATTTTGCATTAAAAGCAAATTCAATTCTTCGACGGGCAGTGCGCGCGTATAGATAACAGCGCACGGTAGCGGCGAAGAAAGCGACGCAACAAGTGGCCTCTCGTGGATTAAACGACTGCGCGAACGCGCCTTAAAATGGATTCGCGCGAGTGAGTTCGGCGACACGTTCGAAAATTTTTAAATTCGCGGACGAAAGGTAAGTAATGGCAAAGGTTATACGGGCAAGTAAGCTTTGTCCGATGGTATAAGGAAGTGTAAGCGCATGGGGAAGTTATAGTGTTGGGATTCGTGTGATGGTAAATGATTTATCTTCTTGTTCTTTGGTATTTAAGAAATTGCTCTGAATGATGATTATGTTGGTTAGTATATCGAATGTTTGTTTGGATATTATTAAATTCATCAATTAAATTATTATTAAAAGAAGCAATTTTTTAGATTTGAAACTATTATTATTATTATTTTAAGCCATAGTTTGTTTTTACTAATAATAGTAATTATTTGTCATTAAAGAAATATTCAATTTTATCGATGTTCATTATTTTTCTTGAAAGAAGTATATTATATTGTGCAATATTTAAAATTTTCTTTTCTTTAAAATTTGCGTAGAAATGTTTTCACTATTCAGCAAAATTTTGTAGTTCGACCATATAACCGTTCCAATTGAATGAATGTTCAAAATTTTACTTTTGGTCATTACAGTTTTTCAAATACTCGACAAAGTACATAATAAAATCCTTGGTTTTCTGCCTTATAAAAGAATTATACTACGAGGGAACAATACTTACCCATGAATTAAGTAAAGCTTATGAAGTTTAAATTCGTAATCAGTGCTTCTTAATACTTTAATCAGGTCACATCTAACTTTTTCAGATAACACACCATCGAAAAATGCATACTATTTCAAATATTAAACTTCAAAATTCTCTCGCTATACATCCATTACGTTGAAATCACGCATTCAAATCCCTCATCAGCTATGCTATATAACAATCATATAACACATCAGAACCAAAGGCCAAAAAAAATCTCAATACCGGACGTATGACACCATATCTCGTGCATAACCACAATTCACAGATCTCATGTCCCCTCCCTTCCTTTCTCTCTACCTCTCATACACATCGGTCACCGCACAATTCACTCTCACCCGCTCGCGCAGCATCGGCCAATGCGCGAAACGCCGACTCCATCCGAATTTTCGCGCGTCGACGCGACGCGGTGGCTTTCAATTCCGCAACGTCGGCCGTGCGTAATAGCGCGAATAAATTTCGTCCACGGTGTATAGTCGCCTGTGTGATAACCGCTGACGAGGTCAAATAGCCGCTCGCTCCCTCTCTCTCTCTCTCTTTTTTTTGTTATCAATTTTTTTTGCGATTCTCAGCGCGTCCGCGAGCAGTAATCGAGATTCGGAAGCCGGAAAAGCCACGACCTGGGATTTTTCAGTGGCAGGTCGCTTTTGTGTGAGGTTTTTTTTTTGAATAAAGGACTAGAGGGTGCTGGAACTGTATTTGCCCTTTGCACGTGGTATAATAAAAGTTTTTGTCGTCGGGGTGGACGAGGTGCGTGGCGTCGTGTCTCCGGCTTTACCTGGTCATTAAAAGGATACCGCTGTTGGGAATAAATGGAGGGGAAAAGGGATTTGGTAAGGCAATGTGTATAAAGTTCCGCGAAGTAAAGTCTATAGTTTGATATATGGTGATGGAGGAAAGTTTTTGAACTTGAAGGTTTTGCTTGATACGACTGTAGATATATATCTTGTTAATAATACATTTTTTGACTATACGCAAATGTGAACTTAAATTATGGAACATCTACGATTGCGTAAAATTATTTATTTCATGTAAATGACAATAATATTTATTTATTCAATTTTTAATATAATTTCTCTAAATAAAGTTATTCATAAATAATTCTAATGATGAAAATACTTTCTTTATCGATATACATTCATAGTATACTGTTAATTATTGTTTGCAACTTCTGTAACTATATTGCTAAAATATTAAAAGTTTTTATACATTTACCTTGAAATAAATTACTATTGTTTGCAATGAAATAAAAGATATATGTTTCAGGTTTCAGGAAATCTGAAGAACCGTGGATTTTAATTTCTGCCATCTTTCAATAGATGGCGTATTATTGAATTTATAAAATTTATTTTCAGATTATTTTTTACTAAATGCAGAATTTTCAAAACATTATTCACTGCAGTATTTTGTGTTCTATACACGATTCCTCATATCTTTACTTGTTTCTCTAGGCTTACTTTGCCTTTATTAAATTTAATTATATTATTTTTATTAATATTACGCTCTCTCCTACATCAAATAATTGAATACCCATATATCAATACAACATTAAAATATTGTCAGTGCTATTTAATTCCCTTTATTTACAAATTACATTCTGAGCATCCATCCTAACTAAATCAACATCAATAACTACAAACATCTAATATAAAAAATTACCAAAGACCACGACCACAATTACTCTATCCTCAGCCACCTAAATTATCTCCGAAAAACAGAAAATCCAAACGTATCCTTCACCTCCTTCATAAAACGTATACGCATACACAAATCTCTATCCCTATACACACACACGTATCATACGCTCCCCTACAGACAATCCTTACCCACACAGCGCATGCAGCAGTAGCAGCAGCAGTAGCGACGGCGGCGGCCTCCGCGCGTTTTATCGATCACATCTTCGGCCACGCGCGCGCGTATACGTAATGACTAACTGTACGAGAGCCGCGGCGGACGACGCGTCCAGCAAATTACACACGCGTGCGTTGCAGCCCTCATGTGTCTCTCTCTCTCTATACACGCGCACGCGTGTATCCAGTTGCAGCAACGGGGGTGTACGTGCGTATAGTGCACAAAGGTCAGCGGGGGTGGAAAAAGAGAGAGAAAGAGAGGGGGGAATATATGGTCTTCGGATGGAGTGTAACGAGTAGCGGGGTTTTTTCAATGCGTAAGGTGGAGTTGAATATATACATATATATATATATATACACACACATGCGTGGCTTTTGTTTTTACACATGGTAGGGTAGGTTGAGGTTGCAATATATAAGAGTTGACGATATCGCAGAAAGTCTTATATAGTGAATATTTCTTTTTTGCGAATTCACATATATATTACATTTATATGAATCTATCCGAATTGCGTGCTATCTATAGAGATGTAAATTAAATAATTATAATTAAAGCTACTGCATTGTCGGTAAAACAAAAATCGGACTTGTACTGATTCTTAAACATGAAAATCGTATAGAAGATATTTTGTAGAACTGCTAAAAGATAAATTAAACACAATAACGCTATTCTGAAGTATTCACAATCAAAAAATTAATTTTTTTAATTACAAAAAATATGTTTAAAACTTTTATGATGTATATCTGTGGCTCCGAGGCGACATATAAATCCACTTTTCAAGTTTCCGAGAAAAACGGGTTTTAATGTTCAAACTTATATATAAGATCGGAAGAAAGAAAATAGTGCGCGATATTGTACTAGTCAATTGACACATTCAAAACACATATTTACACAGTGGTATGAGTAGATTATACATTTTCGGTTGCATTAGAAACGAGTAAGAACTGGAAAAAGTATGGACTTATGTCGTTGTGCCGGGAACTCTGGACTTATCTAATATTACTATTCTCCTTCGATTTCGAGAATATTCTTTAATTTTAACCAATAAATTATAAAATTATCAATTGTTTAACGAATTTTTATTACTTAAACAGGAATATTCCTATTTTTGTAACATTTCTATTAAGTTTACGACCATTTGGCATACTGCATATCTTAAACAGCGCAGACGATTTGGAAAAGAAGTGATATATACTAGAATTTTGAAAATTCTCGAAATTTAATCTAGTTAGTGTGCATACTTTATACGAAATCATAAATCATGTTTATATTCAACTAGAATGGATAAAATACGTCACAACTATAATAAACCATAAAATGATATGGACTTATGTCGTTATGCCGCTCATAAAATCTGAAAGATGAACTTATGTCGTTATGTTTTTGGTATATCTTTGTTTTAGGGAAATATTTTAGCTAATATTGATAGTGGCAAATGAAAAAGACCCATTTAAAAATACAAAATCGAAAGTTTTACCGATTTTTAAAAAAATGGACTTATGTCGTTATGCCTCGGAGCCACAGATATATTTGATTGGTTTTAGTTTTTTTTTTTAAGAATATGTTATACTTGCGCAAAATTTGTGTAACCAATAGCAAATTAAAGCGCTTGTAAAGTAACAAAAACAGACATTCATTATTATAAAAGCTCTAAAATATGAAGGAAACATTTTTTAAGGACAGGAAAAAATAGTAAATATAAAAAGCGAAAAACATTGTCGTGGGAAATAACGTCTTTGACAATTAGACTTCCTCGGTAAAACCTCTTTCAACCATACTTCTATATACTGCGATAGGTGGGTGTACCACATATTGCGCACACATACGGGCACATCGCACTCTCATGGACTTATCTGTAAAAATTATAGTTGCCTAGATGATAATTATCAATATATGTAAATATGTACATTCGTCAAAAATATTAAAATTTATTTTCCATTACAAATTTAAATATTTAACTTATTAAATATATTCTATAAATTCCTATAATTTTTAAATATTTAACCTATTGAATATATTCATGATTTCTATTCAGTTTGGAAAAAATAATGAATATTCACAATAATTAAAATACAAGATATAAATACAAATTATAAAATAAATCAAATGTTTTTTTAACAAAAGTTCCATTAAATAATATAAAAAATGTATTTCAAATTCAAAGATTAATTATGTTACACAACTTATGGTTCACCAGTTGAATCAATAAAGATACGCAAATGACTATACTTAAAATAACGAATATGAAGTAAAAGTACATATGTGATTGAGATAAGCATACTATATATATGTAGCTATAATTTGATTTCAGTTTTTCTCATTCAATTTCGGCTCGACCTGCATAGCTCCATCGACAAGGACACTGGACCAGTGCCATGCGATGATCATCTATAACCAGCTATTATGCAGATGAACTTTTGATGAACACTGTCAATAACAAAACAAAGTTCCGTATCTGCAAACACTGACAGGTATACTTAATTTTATAGCACCCTCACCTTAGCTATTTTATAAGATAAGATATATAAATGGAGTAAACAGGCGACCGATGATAGCACTGACAGTTACAGCGCGGAGATATAACTATTTAAATACCTCTATGCTGACAGTCGGTAAGGGATTTTGTCCAAACACCAAGTGGGTAATTAATTTTCGGTTTTTTTTTTTCAAAGTGAGAAAGAAGAGCTTGGAATTTTCGTCTTCAAGGTTTGAGATTGGACGAATAAAACATATATTCAACACAATGCTTTTCTTCGTCTGGATTTTTTACTCAACTCTAATCAGTACATTAGACGCTAAACCACCTCCGTTACGTCCACCAAAGCTACTGGTTATATCATATGATGGATTTAGGTATTTTGACCATTATTTAACTATTTTCGTAACATGTTTAATTTAGATATTCAATTTTATTCTCATTATTATATTACGGTAAAGGTACCTTTAAAAGTGAATATTAGTTTCAATAGTTAATTATTAAATTTAATATATAAAAATTTTCTCTTTTTTTACGTTCTAACTATTCCGTAACATGTGAAGAAAGAATTATATCTGATTCTACAAGATGCTAAAAAGAATTATTTCAAGAATGCTGTTTCAAAACCTACGTAAAACAATAAACAGTAAACTCGCTAAAGTTAATTTTTACATTTTCTGTGTTGAAATTAAAATCATATGTAAAGTGATTGTGTGTCCATGTTATTCGAATGTTTGGAAGGTACTCTTTTAAGAATATTTCATTATTATTTTTTTGGTTATTCGAATCATTCATTTGCATTTTTAATAAAACTTTAATAATTCGTACCTTTACCATAAATTATTTTAGTTCTTAATAAATATGTCAGATACATTGTTTGAGAGTAATAAAATATCAATATGTATTTTATTTTAATCTTTGACTAAACAGTGTGCGTGTGTGCGCGCGCGCGTGTGCGTATGTATAAAAGTAAAGAGTCTGTATGGATATACCTTCACAATAAAATTTTATGAATAAAATTATTATGTTAAAAATAGAATAATAAAAAGAATTTCTCGTAATACAATTTATATTTCTAAATAAAAACGACAATTCATACATGAAAGGACACTACATATTAATTACGTAATTAATACATTTCTTAATATTTTTTCATATTACATTCTATAATATAAACATACTATTATTATTTGTTTATACATTAAAATATTTTTAATGTTTATTTATAGGTACGACTACTTTGATAGAAATGTAACTCCATTTTTAACAAATTTAAAAACTAAAGGAATTTATGCTGATTATATGAGAAACGTATTTGTAACTAAAACTTTTCCAAATCACCATTCTATAGCTACTGGCTTATATGCAGAAACTCATGGAGTGGTTGATAGTACATATTATGATCCAAAATTAAATAAAACAGTTAAATATTCTGAGGAATTGTATCATTATAATGACAATGTACTTCCTATATGGGTTAGTGATTTATATAAATAAAAAATAAAATTATAAAGAATAAATTTAATAATTGCTTTAACAAAATCAATGGTATGAAAATATATAAAGTTAATGTTTTAGACAATCAATGAAAGTGCTGGTGGTGGTAGACACAGTGGAGTTATGATGTGGCCTGGCAGTACATTTGATTACCATGGAATCAGCGTTGCTTTCAAAGTAGTATGTATTTTACTTATGTTGTATTATATAAAATTATTTGACGAAATTGCACAAAAATTTTTATCGCATAAACTAATGAAATTTCGATTATTAAAAACATTAAAATAGAAATCGACAATTTTTTTTGTTTTTGCAATCTCTCCTTTTAGAAGAGCTAATTTATAAGACATAATACAGTAATGGGTTTAAAATATTAATCTGTTATTGAAGATCTTTAAAAAAGATAATAGCTTGAATATAATAAAGCTTTTTTTTACAGCCATGGAATATATCGGTACCATGGACGAACAGGGTTGATGAGTTATTGTCGTGGTTCAATCACCCAAAAACTCCAATTAATTTTGGAATGATGTATCTTGAAGAACCCGATTTTCATTCACATGGGATTGGCATAAATAGTCCTCGTTTTAACAAAATTTTAACGAAAGTAGATGAGATAACGAAATACCTCCATGATAAACTAAAAGAGAAGCATTTAAATGATGTGAATGTTGTCCATGTAAGTGATCATGGAATGGCCACTGTTACTCTTGATAAAATAGTGAATTTAACTAAATACATTAATCCAGATGATTATACTTCTGCTGGACTATCACCAACTATGAGTATTTACCCTCGACCTGGTAAGATAACTGAAAAAGTTTTATGATAATTTGTATTTTGTATAAAAAATAATTGGAAGTTTTATTTTAGGCAAAGAAGGTTTAATATACAATAACTTAAAAAAGGCTTCTGAATCGACAAAGAAATTTGATGTTTATTTGAAAAAAGATATACCAAAAAAATTCCATTATTCTGATAATCCAAGGATAGGACCTATTCTTGTTGTTGCCAAAGTAGGATATGCTTTTGAAAATTTCTATAGTAGTTTTCCGTGGTACGAGAAGGAATTTAACATTACAAGTTAGTTGTTCAAATGAAAATATGTTATCTGAATTCATACCTATAAAACTTTATATACATCATTAAAAATATCTTTTTATCAGTTAATGAGAATTCTGAATTTGGCCTTCATGGATATGATAATAACGCTACAGAAATGCATCCATTTTTCTTTGGAGTAGGACCTGCATTTTTGCCAAAATGTAAAGTACCACCTTTTAATAATGTGGACTTAGTTCCTCTTTTTTGTGAAATACTTGATATCAACTGCCACAAAGTAAATGGAACAGTAGGTGAATTGAAAAATTGTTTGACAAAACATCACTATCAAGCAGTATTAAGTTAAGAAATATGTAAGTAAAACTTTTTTCTTAAACAGCTTTGGATGATTTTTATAAATTTTATTTTCTCAAAGAGGAAGCTTTGTAGTGGTGAAAAAGTTTTTGAAACAAAAAATGTTTAAAAACATTAAGTAAAAAAGCTTTTTTACAAAGCAATGATTGGATTTATTATGCGCGGATTATTCATTGTATACTGATAAAGTAGCAATTGTACAAATGTTTTAACAATAGTTCTTGAAAATATTTTTACCGCGGATATCTGAAAAGCAACGTGTTGAATGATATAACTCAATGTAATGCATAATTTTTTTAACTCATTCTTTTAATATATTCAGCGCAAAATAAATTCAAAACAAATTTTAATTGAATATAATCTATCGCAGAATAATACAAATTTTCTTTCTTCTTATTTTTATTTTACAAATGTTATTGTTGTAAACCAATTTTGAATTCACTTTTGAAATTAGTTTTTTAGTAAATAATAGCTAAAGCATACAGTAGTTAAAGCCTGCTTACTTAATATGTTCACAAAAAATGCATTGATTAATATTTACATTTTTATTTATTTCAGAATATTAACCAAAGAGGTTATGTTAGAAAATCAGTTATAGGATGAGTGAGATACATTTGCAAGGAGTATAAGATGATACGTAACTTGAAAATTTATGAAAGCTCTCAAGTATTGTTTCTATATTTTTGTAAATATCGAGAAATGAAAACTTAAATGATTGTACCTATTATAAAAAACTAAGCGATATAATTAGTAGGATTTCTGCCATGTAATTTGTGTCTTATTTGAAAAGACTACAAACTATACGTTACACACTTCTAATTGTTAACGCTAGTATGAGGTGTTTTAAACCGATTTCATACTATGTTAATCTTTATTTTTGTTTGTGTGCCATGTTTAAATATAATCTTGTTAAAACGAAATATGCTATATTGTATATAGGACAATGAATAATAACTGTAAATATTGTAGAATTGTTACACAATATCTCAGGTGAGAGTTCACCTAACATCTCAGCAGAGAAATCATATGAGATCTCATGTACCAAATTTGTAAAAATTGAAAAATTGTGTATTGTGTAAAATGCTTCTAAATATGCGTTTCTGAATTCATCTAGGAGGTAAAACAACCTAATTGGCGATTTCCAATACTGAAGAACGTGATATTTTAAGTACGTAGGCTTTCTGCAACATCTGAAGTAGAATCTTAAGTGAAAAATTGACACAAGAAATAACAAGAGATTACATATAACACCTGAGAAGTTACCTGAGATTTTCCAGTAGAAATGGTACATACGTAGAAATTGTTAATTGTATAAGTTTGTCGTGCGTGATGTGGGTTGTGAATGGTATACGTACGAATATAGGATGAATTTCAAGTGGAATTATGTAAATAAATAAATGTTTTTTACAAAACAAAGTGGTTCTTTTTATTAATATAAACATAATTTTAAATTTCAATTGTTTATGTATCTATGACTTATGAGTATTTATGACATGTTATCTATATATTTCTTAAAGAGAATATATTACTGTTATCAATAATTATTAAAAGAATGCTGAATTTATCAACAAATTCTAAGAACCTTTATTTTAATGTCTAATTCATTTTTCTCTCATGAAAGATAAAGATTGGTAAGTAACTGAAATAAATAAGTTTCATGAATTATTGTTTAGTCACCTTATACCTTATTTTACATATAAATTTATTAACAAAATAAAAAGACGTATACATTGTTGCTTATTAATATTCATCAGCTTTTATGAAATGTATATTTTATATATTCGTATTTTAAATATTACCCCAGGATCTAGTTCATAATCCAACCATTAATAAAACAGGAAAAAGGATCAGTATAAGATTTCGTAAACAGCCTAACCAAAGCACCAGATTAATTCTAAAAGTAATCAACGTCAATAGGTTGAAAGCCTACGCTCTATTCATCCACTCTCACTTTTTGTGCTGACTCGGTTCGCATCTATATATATTTATTCACTTTCAAAGAATCTTATATTATACCTATATATGAATTTCAACTTAATTCACGAACCATATGTTCGATTTTCATTTTATAGCGAGCGCTGTGCGCGTCTACGTGAATAGAAAACTCGAGCTGCCGCCCACGCGCTTGACTGATAAATGAATAGATGCGTGATGGGGTGTATGATGAGAATCGATTTTTCCATATGCCGTATGCATTTATATCTGAAATTTGGTAGAAACTGTTGTTTCACGGTATATAAATATATCAGGTTTTTGAGAAAACTTGACACGTGCCACATTTTGCATTTCATTCGGATGCGCTGTACACGTGATAAGTGTGCACGATGAGTTTTACAAAACGAATGTTTGCAATCCATTTGAGATAAATAAACCCAATGAATTTTGTTTAACGTCTGTTGTTACTGTTTCACTAGTGTTCGAAAGACTTTTGACAAAATAAAAAATGTTGTTTTCCACAGCCAATTCATAGATTTAAAAAAAGAGCGATTTATTCCATTAGTATATCAATTATCATTGTTTAATATAAATGCTATGTTTTATACAATAACATTTTAAACAAGAAAAGCATTTTCCAACAACTTTCAACCATTAGGTTTAACTTTTTCAATATTTTTATTAAAAAAAAAAGTTCGCAAACCAGCTATACTAACAATATTTATCGTCCGGATACCAAACCCCTAATCGCTCGCACTTAAGCACGTATTTCTTATACAGCTATACTACATTACGAATTAATAACACCTACCTATATATATTCCATCGCACGCTCGATCCACGTCAATTTTTCATCGACGCAATCGTTCCCCGTATCACATTCGAAATCCATTACTCATCGTGTAATAATAATAAAGCTCCTTTCTCCCCCCTCCTCCTCATCGTCCCTCGAATTCGAGGGTATTGAGCTTTCTCTCTCTCTCTCTCTCTCTCTCTGCAACGCTATATAGCACGGAAATCGCCTATATACGAAGGGGGAGGGGGGGAGCACACACGTTTATTTCGGCGTTTGTTTTTTACCATGATGGCGCGCCCTTTGTCTTGCGACAAAAGCCCGTCGCTTGCCGAGAGAGAGATTTCGTTTCGAACGCTTTTGACGGATTTCGCGCGCATGGTGCATGGTCGGTGGGTGATGCGGACCGAATCGTTTCGCTTGGAAAAATAAATATTTTCAAGCGAACTGGTTGGATGTAGGAGAGGTTGGAGGAGGTTAAGGTGTACAGTGGTTGTGTGGATTGAGGTGTCGCGTGGAAAAATTCGAAAAATAAGATTAGAGTTGATTGATATTGTAACTGGGTTACCATTAACAGTGTAGGTATTGTAGATAAAAACTTTAATTATTCTCTGACTTTAATATTGTATAACGAGTTAATCTTGATTTTATAACAGATTTAATTCTGAAAATATACATGTTTTACACAATCCGTCTATAAAATTCAAACCTCCTCCACCAAAATACATTATCATCTCACTTCCACAAGATCAACCAATTTCCTTAAAAAACCATTTTGCTAAAAAGTACTATCAATTTAATATGCAACCTTTCATTAAAATAATCATAAACCGGACGTGCAAATAAAACAAGCATTGCTGATCTATCCTAGAATAGCCATCTCGCAGTATACACATCGGAAGCGATAACTCACGAGCAGCACTGCCGTCGTCATCATCAAGAACCAAAGACAGCAGTAGCCTCATTCAGGCATTCAGTGGTAGTCAAATTGCGATTCAATCTAACGCGCGTTGCGCCTGTCGCCGTCCAATCAGCGCGTGTCGTGCGCGTGCGCTGCCTCCCAACGCGACTTCCGCTTATATACATACGTATATATAGTATATAATATCTGTCGCGTGCGATCGGCGCCATATAGCCTATACGAGATCTTTTTTGTATGCAACCGCACGATGGTGTAGCGTGGGCGATTCGACTTGAGGTATATATATATATATATATATATATATATATATACGACGCGCGCGTGCGTATATCGAGTTTCCGTGCGCGTGCATGCAGCTATGAGGTGCTTGAAGGAGTGCGAAAATCGATAGGGGAGGTCGAAAACAGCTTGACGGTACGACTAACGGTAAAGAGAGAATTGAGAGTTTAAGTATATATGGTAGAATTTGCATGTGAATGGTTGGTATGCTGGGTTAAAAGGCAGTAGGAGTCTTTAAAAAATTATTTGATTGGTACAGTTGAATCTGCTTTTAATATAAGAATAAGTAGGTGTTATGATTCAGTGAATGAATTGAAATAATGATGATTGAATTAATGAAATGTTGATTTGACACAATCTCAGACGTTTGTTTTAATAAAATTATGTCTAAGACTAATGCTATTTGATGGCAAAAGTATGGTACGTTAATTTAGAGTGAGAAATTCGAAAAGACCTTACTGTGATGTCTGTTTTGTTTTGATATGTCATTAGAGGACTTCTATCCTGTTTACATGTATACATGGCAGATGTAATTATTTAATTACAATAACTGAGTTATTTAGATGGTTTTTCTTAATTGAGTATAGTATAATAAACTATTTTGAAGATTATTTTGAGAAATCGAATATTATTAGTGACAAAATAGATGTCTAGTGAGGCGGATCTCGGGATACTCAGAAAGCATGGGCTGAAGTCTCATTATAACTGCTTCAATTGTGTAATCATAAGTTAGCGTTTATTCTTTGTATGTTCAATAACACATTGATTAATACTAATTAGAGCATATTGTACTTGAAGTGCAAAGACTCTTCAAGTCTTCAATGAGAACGGAATATGAATAGGCGCTGTTCTACAAAATACAAAAGCCACGAAAAAATAGGATCGGGAGAGGTTCGAACGTTGACACGTACTTTTTGACAATAAATTGCGATATTACCGGCTTAAACAATGCGTTGACTGTTACGCTAAAATGACATTTTTACGTCTAAAATGTGCACTTTCATATTTTTTACACTTTAGAGTAAAAACTTTATTTCAACATACTCTGAAACAGTCAGATTTTAGAGAATGACGATTATTGCACTGTCACTTATTATTGTTAGCAACGTTTATACAAAAAAATGACAATCACATAAAAATAAAAGTTTTCACTATATAAAATCTTGATTTTATCATAAGAATTTGAGATTTCTTTAGACTTATAAACCTCCAATAGTTCAACTAAACTCTTTAAAAAAAGAGTAAAAAAATGTCAGAACAATTTGCTAAATAATTTCATAAACCAGAACCAAATAAATTCAAAATCAGTATTCTTAGAAATTTACAAAAGAGTGTAAACAACATTTTCAGGCAGCATAATCTTTTTTTTCACCTCACTAGACTTCAAAGAGTTCGTTTGAAATCTCGCAAAGGTCTGAGCCCTTTGTTTTCTCTTAATGAAAAGAGAAATTAAAATAACCGAGATTTTAATGAAATAGCCAAGTTCGTTTTAGTATTCACAAAAATTGTATGTGCTTTGTGCGAGTAAACATGACGCCACATGGTGCTCAGATATCAGCAACGTCAATAACTAACATCAAACTGCTATATTTGTACACGGGATTCGAGAGTGAGTTTGTTTATTTTTCCAAAAATCAATTTGTATCAAATCATATTTGTACTATATTCACGCTGTGTGTATTAACAATTGTTTTCAACAATTTTATACTACTCTGCATCTTGTTTGGTTTTTATATGTTTAAATTAAAATAGGGATCTAAAATTTGCATCGTTAAAATGTTACTGATTAAAACTAAACAAATAAAA
The DNA here is from genome assembly GCA_035583055.1 of Torymus tubicola. NCBI lineage: Eukaryota > Metazoa > Arthropoda > Insecta > Hymenoptera > Torymidae > Torymus > Torymus tubicola. The sequence continues at coordinate 11,037 of JAWWEQ010015002.1, read as the reverse complement.
TGTTATCTATACCTTTGTGATACAGTTACTTTATTCTATTACAAAATACCAAATCGACACGAAAAATTGATATGAATTTCTATAAACTTGATCCTTTATTTCTTTATTTCATTGCACTACAACGTTGTAAACTACAGAGTGGTATTATAATTCGATATCTAGTAAAAGTATATATCTTCGGCTAGACACTTAAAAAATACTTTTATTTGCTGTTATTGACTAATCTTACTGTTGAAAAAAAAGCTTTACAGAGTTCATGTTTTTTTATATTGAAAATCGTCTAGAGAACTAGAAAAGGTTGATCTGCTATTTTTTATTAGAGGTTCAGCTAAGACTATAAGTATCTTCTAAATATTTACGATATGCAAATAATGTCATTATTAAAGTCCTTTTTTTGTTCATAAATTCAAAAATTAATTATACGAATTGGATTTATAAGCGATATTGAGTATAGTCTTTATTTTAAAATCTTAATTTTAAATGTCAATATTTTTCTCTTATCGAGTGTAAAAATTTTTTATAATAATTTATAATTTTTCCTTTGATATGATATATAATTTTTTAATGAATATTATAATTATCTAGAATTCAATCTAGTAAATACAATAGTATTCATGAATTTATTAAATTTTTTCTGTTTTACAATTTTATTTGTCGGGATTCGAAATTCCAGTTCTGTTTTCGATTTTTAAGTATTGAGAAAAATGAAGAATGGAATATCAAATTTTTATAAACTTTGTTTATTACCGCGGACTCAGCTCGACTCTACATACGAGTTCTGACACTTCATCATAGTAGTCCGAGAGACAGTGAAACATTTCACCAAGTGGTTTTAACAAGTTCTCATATTTAACAGTTTTAATTTTTTAACAAAAAAGGAAATGACAGTCAGTCAGTCCAGTAACGATTGATAAGACTGGCACCTCATCTGCTTTGTAAATAAATTAATTAAAATAATTCATAATAGCAAAAGTGAAACGTCTTTTATGAATAATATTCCGTTACAACTGACATAAAAAGTATTACTGAAAATCATAAAAATTCTCAAGCTATTCAGCAAAAATTGTTATATAACGAGTCTGTTTCAACGCAACTTGATAAAATAGTGATTTTTTGTATGAAAACTTAACTGTCATAGATTTCATTATTTAATTTATAAAACAGTTATATTTTTTTAGATAAAAAAAGTCTTTTACATAACTTTTTTCCTTGTAATAAAAAAGTATTAACAGGCATCGATTACTTCTTCTATATAAGTATAAACGAGAATAATAAAAATTCTTATTCATATATTTCAATCACGATATCCGACCGAACCTATAATTACCTGCTTCTTATACTACTTCACATTTTTAAACACACATTTTCCATTTTCATCACAGCCGATACTCAAATTACACCAACCACTCCTCCTCGCTATCATCATGTTGGTCATACCCATTAAACGCAGCTTACTCGTAAAATTCGAATTATAAATAAAACCATCTGGCTGTATATATAATATGTATCGCGGAATCCACCGAAAATGTGGCAATAATCAAAACACCTGTGCGTACGCGTTCATCCGCAGGCAAACATATATATATATATAGGTACACACACGTGCCGTGCGGAAATGAAAATTAATTTTCCAAGTCCCGGACGTTCTTGCTCGCGCGTAAACTCCTGCGCAGTCCTCAAGTGCTATTATATTCGTTATGTACGCGTGACGTATTAAACTGTTTGTGTATATGCGCGTAAATTAAATGGACGAGTATCGATAATCAGGAACGCAGGCGAGGCTCAGTTGTGCGTTGCTGCACGTGTATACAGAGTCAGTTTAATTTGAATTAAATTGCGAATAGTGAATTAGTGGCGAATACAAGGGATGAGGTATGTATTTATGGATTGTTGCTAGTACGCAAGATTTTTAAGGTTTTGTTATCGAAGATGGAATGGTTGATCTCGGGTTACAGTGCGTACTTAATGAGGCTGAAATTATCGCTGATGTATATTGCTGTATATAGATAATTGGTAATTGGAAATATTTACGACAGCTACTAAATTTGGCATGTATACTAATATGAGAGGAACAAAATGATTATTGTGCATGTTGTATAGAATATGCTCATATTTTACATCTAGTTGTTTTTAAATATTTTTTGTACAACGTGTACCAACGAGCTTTTAGTATTATATAGAACGAACATAGAGTGTATATAGTATCAAATAACCATTAAATAATTCTGTACGTAAAAACATTTCAAAGTAATCGAGGGAAATAAAAACATTGATTCAAACTTGGTGTTTTAACCGAAAAATACATAAAAACCCTTTTGTACCTTAATCTTCCATTCATTCTATTTAAACGAATTTTCTAAATGAAATAAATCAACAGAATTTTGTTAATTCTCTTTCCGAGAATTATGGATCTCTGTATTAAAATTAAAAAAAAACAACGTTTTAAATTTTCGCTTCTATTTTTCATATAAATATATTTGTCTTACCACATAAAGTAAACGAGATATGCTATATACAGTGACAGCGGCTATTAGTTTGCTACGTTGTTTCTTAGCGACAGGAGTATGCGAGCATAGACTTATCCAAGGTCCGCACAGTCTGAAACTATGAGACTCTTGGGATATAAAGCGAGAAGCTCACATGCTTCCGTGCGACGCGAAGAAACGACGTCAGAGCGGTAGACTACAGTTACGCTCATACCCGCATTCCACAAAATTCTTGTCAAGTAGAGTACATTTTACACTTACAAATGGGGATGTTTACAATATGTATGCAGTCGCGTTAAATCAAATAATATTCGTATAATTATAATTTTTCAACAAGAGAATCATTAAAAATACATACATAGTTTGTATACCTTGATTTTCTTGTTTTAGTGTAAATTCATTTGATGAAAAATATGATATTTGTTCAACAAAAAATATAATTCATCAAATAAAATGTATTTTTTTTTTGGTTTTAACAAAAATTGTTTTTATTTATTGTTTTAATAACTATTCTGTTATTGTAACAGTTTCAGATTGGAAACAAAAGGTATATAGGTACATGAATCTTGTTAAATTGGCCGAATTTTTTTCCCTAACTCGATATGCCAAATGGGTATTTTAAATAGTTTTCAAAAAGTTTAATATATAGATAAATGTTCAGTTGGTTCTTCTTTCAACAAAAATATGATAATTTTTCCTCAAACAAAATGAATACTTATTAGTACGTATATACTTCTTTAAGATGTATATTTCATTTAAACATGAATGTGAAATTTTTATCAAATGCAAACTTAACTCGTATTACTCATAAATTCTTTATTGTAAATTTAATGCACAGATTAAACACTGAATTATTTCAACTTCGGCTCGATCTCATACATAAATTAGAGGAAACTTTTTATTTCCGTCTCAATCAGTGGCGCGAGCTTGCCTTACGCTTGCCTTTATTAAAATTAGAATGGATCACTGTTCTCGTAAAAGAGGCGATATAGAAGAAAAGGAGTTAAACTCATTGAAAAAACATCCCCTACATAAAGTTTCCTAAGAAAAAGGGGGATCTTCTTGTTCCGATAGTATTGATATATACGTTCCTTACATCAGAATTGTTCTTTAGCCACGTGAAACTTTACGTTATTTACGCATTTTACTTTTTAGTTATGTAGATTTGAAAAAACTGTTTTACGGGCTTTAATGTTTGAAAGTATAAAAAATATAGAGTAAATGTTCTATTTTACTCTATATTTATTTAATTCTTTATTTATGATAGCAGGGATGGTAACAACATAAATCAAGCAAAGTAGAAACTTCGAGTTTAGAGAAAATTTTGTTTCATAAAAGAAGACTCCATGATTAAATAAAGTTTTGTTTATTAAAAATATAAATAAAATAACCGTGCGATGTGTTTAGGGGCATAGTAACTTATATCAGTGTTTTTTTTTTCATGAAGATGTAATTATCACTTGTGATGCAATTGAATCCTCTAATGACATCAATAAAAATATTAATTTATTCAATCAAAATGAGGTATATCAAACCAACTATACGGTTAAATTTAAGTTTGCTTATTATCATAAATTATCTTCAACCTTATTCTTATAAAACCTCACGTTTCAGTCTTTTATTTTTCTGTCTTTTCATAGTTTAATAACAAGTATCATTCTAATAATATCTACATACATCCTTTATTCCCTTATCATCCAACCCCTCTTCCTCGTTCCACCCAAATACTAACAATAACCATCACATCAACGTATCTCGTGCAGTCATCAACTGACCCCTACACTCCCCAAATTTCCCCAAAAAACAAAATTTCCTCCCCAACCTCAATTCACTTCATTCCAAAAGGAAACCCATCACCAAACTAGATCATCTTCCCGACCAAAACCCCCCAACGATTCTTTTATTTTTTTCTTCAAACGCACTGTCGCGCACCGTCAGCTATATAACCGCGTGCGCACTTCTTCGGCTCTAATTCGTACGCGATTCAGGTAATCGTATTAGCAAGAGCAGAGCACGCAGCGAGTGTATATATATGTATATATATATGCGGCGGGAACGGCGAGGGGCCGATTTACATATCGTGACACATCTTCCCGCTCGCCGTCGCCGTTGCGTTGTCATGACGACGAACCGAAGGGTTGCACGTTGCGTTGCGCCGCGTGTTCTGCTGTTGTTCCTGCTGCTGCTGTGCGTGCTCTCAGCTAAATATTCCGGCCGCGCGGGTGCCTGAAAATTTTACTGTGGAGATGGTTTTGGTTTCCAGGGTCTTTTTTTTTGTTGTTGGTTAGAGAGCGTGGGTTTATGGGGAGGCTGGAATATGGGGTTGGGTTTGGGGAGGGGTATACAGGATGTAATGTTGACGAAAGAAGATAATTGTTGATAGGTTTGTTGTAGATGAGGTCATTAATTGATATGAATTGATTTTTCGGAATAATCGTTTACAGATGCTCACTGGGAATTTGTTCAAAAATGTTTACAGATACCGTCTATGTAATCTAAAGACGTTATATATGAATTAAAGATATTCGAAGATAAATTGTTAACACATTTTAATTAGGCAACAAAGATTTATTAATTTATATATGATATTGTGAAAAAAGTACTTACTTGAGATGAACGAATTTTGGTAAAAGATTTATGTTTTCAAAGCATTGTTTTATGATTTGATACATGAATATGAAATACCAATATTTTTTTTTTTAAAAGATAAAACATTAATTTATCGCCTGTAAAATGATAACATTCATACACTAAAGATATCTTCAGTTTTTCCTGCATTTCGTCGCCTTTTAATTACACGTTATCCTGCTTTTTTTCAATATTAAACATTAATTATATATGTATAAATTTAATCCAATTACTTATCACATTTATACTTGTAAAATATTTAAAAACAATTAGTTTTATATTTTGTCAATATTTTATAAGAATTCTCTAACCTTATTTGTACTTTTTTTTAAATATCGATTATCAGAAGTAATAATCTGAACCCCATGGCGCCCCTATAAGTTTCGGCCCTTCGCGCTGGTGCCACCTTAATCGATTATATACAGTGCACAGTCAGGACAGGGGAACGAGCTTGTCACAATTGAGTTTAGAATATGTCAAAGGTATCAGCTGAAATTCAATAGCCTGAGATAATTTAAAAAATATAAATCGAGAATCACATTAGCTTTGGGTTGAGATGAATCTAAGTCATGGAGACTCCAAAAATGCTATGTGATTCTGGTGTAATTAAGAATGTTAAAATACCATACACAAAAAGATATTTAATTAGATTTAAAGTTAAAAAAAGGTCGAATTTGAAAATACGTTTTCAATCATAAGATTTGATAATACTCATAGCTGGTACAAACTTTTTTTTCATTCTCATTACTTCGTCTTTTTCTTCCTTCCAGTTTTTCGATCCTTCAAATTTGGTTCTTGTTCTGCACTAATAGTACACAAGCTCTATAAACAGTCTGAGAGATCAAGAATCTATTGAATGATCTTGTATGCGCATGTTCAAAGGACAAACGATGGAATTGGATACTACAGATAATGCTCGAGAGCATGAGAGAGAGAGAGGGAGAGAGAGAGATAAACAGATGTAGAGGTCATCATTATAACGGTATATACGCTTTCGGTTGATGTCAAGACTATATCAAAGTCAAGGAATTAAATGCTTCAATTTAATACGCATTTAAGGTAAAAATAATTCATAGAATTGTATTGGTTTAGAACGATAGCAAAGTTAATTATTACAAAGTATTTGATATGCTTTAAAAAAAAGTTGGTGCTTCGTGCGGTTTTATTATTTATATTTTTACACGTCAGATTAAAAAAAAATTAAGTCCGTCTTTATTCTATATTGTAAAAATATAACTTATAATGAATCAATACATAAAACTTCACGAGCTTTTTTCACGAGATTTTTAAGTTACTATATTATTGAAACGCCCCAAAGATTGTAAATCTGAAGAATTAATCCTTAACTACAGTACAAGTATGTTAATTCTGACAATGTGTTAAAATTTTCACAAAGGAAATATCTTGAGAAGTGACTTGCTATAATATTATATTACCGCATATAAAAATAAATGAACTGAGAAATCAGTAATGTAAAAAAAAATGATGAAAAGTTAATTTAGCGAGAATCCGCAGTCTCGACAGTGTAATTCTAAAAGTTTAATTTTGAAAAGAACTACGTAATTAAGTTAAATACATATTTTCCTTTCCAAGTTGAAAACCAGAGGGGAGACCGCACGCCGCGCCAACCCCTGCTGTCTATGAAAATTACAAGACACGGCTGCTATTGCTATAAAGAGATTTTTACATTTTTGATGGTTTGAAAATGGAGGTCCACATTATTATTATGCGTTCAAATAGTTACGAATTTGTTCATACAAATATATTAAAGAATTAGTTGTACAATCGTTAAAAATGATTTTCAAATGTACATTTTCAAATACAAAAGTCTCTCTCTCTCTCTCTTGAGAATCAGTCACAAACTTAATTTTTCAACTATACGTCCCGTTGAAATATTTATACGCTAAAATGCTCAATTCTCTCTCTCCCTCTCTCTACGCACGGCGAACTGCGTTATAATCAGACAAAGCGTATAAAAGCACTAATCCAGCTACTCAAAAATTAAAACCCATAAGACGACAACAGCAGAGAACAAAAACCTCCTTCGACCAAGCCACTTCCAACTCTTTCCCTCTCTCTATGTTTCACTCTTTCACAGAGCAAAAAAAATAAAGAGAGAACAAAAAAACACTGAGCAAAGGTCCGTAGAGCCTCGCGTTGAATTTTTCCATAAAAGATACACAGCCGCTTGGCGTTCTCGCAGGAAACTTTCCGAACGAAACGAGAAAGAAGAAGGGAAGCTCTCTCGAAGGAGCTTGGCTCTGTCGCGTTCTCTGCGATATCGCGCTCTCGAGATTATTTTTTTCCGACGCCTGCGCGAATGCTACAGTCTAATGAAACTTTGCTTTCTCTCTCTCTCTCTCTCTCTCTGTCTCTCTGTCTCTCTCGACACGAGCTGTGGAAGACTCGAGGAGTGAAAAAAACGGTTTTTCCGGGTTTAATATAAAAGTGGGAGGGGCTGCGAAGCGAAGGTGTTTTACGTGTTTCTGAGTTTTGTTAGGCGCGGAATATGTTGTAGGATGTGGCAGCTGTATGAAAATAATGACTTGAGAGGATGCCCAAGCTAATGGCTAGGAATTTTCGTGGCTAATGGCTGGGTGAAATGGTCAATAGATGTTGACTAATAGTATTTATATGATGTATAACTAATTGTAATATTTTCCAAAGGTTATTCTATATGAACAATTGTTGATATCGACTGTAATCATGCAAAAAAACTACGATAGTAGATTATGAACGACTAACCATATAGATATATGAAAAATAATCGACTGATTGATTACTGCGTAAAAGTAATTGGAACACATTAATTGTGCAATTGTACTGTAGAAAATGGGATTTGTAGAAAAGATTATGCAATCGAATAAAGAATGACTATAATGGGTCGTTCGCGTACCAGCTGTTCTTAAGGAGGTTCATCCAATTATGCACTTATTTGGGAAGTGTTTGAAATTTTTATCACATATAAGTGACATCATTATCTATATGATATCCTCAGAAAAAAGAGCCTAGCTTCAAAGCGCCTGAAAAACCGTTACAGTTTATAACTTGGAAGATATATTTGGCGTTTGTCTGAAAAACTAATATGTTATTAAGATCAATAATTATAATATCATATTAGAAATTGAGAGATCCTAGCTTCACCGTTTTTAAGATATTGTAGTTCAAAGATGCGATTTTAGGTGTACGGCCGCAAGTGCAAGACTCTCCTAAAAACGAAAGTGGGGGCACCAACCGCACCATGCGAGTAAACCTGTGCGCGCGGTGTAGGGCGACATTGATTCTAGATACGTTCCTCATCGGATAAACCCCCTTAAAAGAAAGTTATGTAAAGATGAAGTGGGATGACTTTATTTCTATAGAATTTTCGTTTCGAATAAATAAGTTCGTTTCTATGAAATTGCCCAAGGTATCAATAACAATTGTAATAATAAAAAAGAACTGATACAGACGACATTACATCATAATTATTTGAAACATTTGATACACCCAAATATAAGACACCTAAACACAAAAAACCACAATTTCATCGTCGATAGACCCGCACTTTCCTGCTCTAATCTCACCTTTATTTTAACTCCTCTCTCTCTCTCTCTCTTCCACACGACCAACAAAATCGGAATTCGCATCTCTCGCACGTACGAGCCGTCATACACGCTGGCTGCAACACCAGCAGCGTTGACAACAACACCCACACACTTACACATATATACATACATGTTAGCTGTAATACCGCCATGTCAGCCGTATATATACGTACGTCGCGCAATTCGCGAGCGACCGCTACTTTTTCTCTCTCTCGCTCATATATGCGACGTGTGTGTGCAGAACGTCAACCGCACACGTGACGTCCATATCATTGTAACCGTAACCTCCGTCCTATACGAATATAAGCGGATATCGATTTGCTTCACATGTGCTATATACCTATACTTTTTCTTCTTCTGCGAGCTGTTGTTTCCGCGTTATGTAAAGATATGCCAAGATGTGTAAGTTTAATGGGCGGGGGGGGGGGTCACTATGGATAGAATTTTTTTTTATTGTGGGTTATTAGTACTATAAATCAAATTTATTATTGTAATTCTTGGATTAATTTGATATGGTAAATATATCCTGCTGAAAATCATTCATTTTCCATCCATTTCTGAAAAGGTTTTTCGTACATTCTCAAGCCATTTCATGGTGAATTTACTGAAATAGCCATAAAATGGTTAAAAAATTTTTTTAAAATCATTTCATAAAATTTGAAAAAATGATTGATTTCCAGTAAGGTGGGGGTAGTAAATATATTGATAAAATAATATTAAAATAAATTAAATACAATTAATTATAGAAACAACAAACCTAAACATTAACAGACCCCAAAAATTAAAAATCCTGCGTCCCGGACAAAAAAACCGCACCACCTCAAAAAGGATTTCTCGCGACCATAACCGCCAATAGCGAAGCCACTCTATACTCTTCAACTCTTCTTGTGTTCTGAAAGTAGTTGCGCGCATTCCTTTGTCTTGAGCGCACTCAAGCTCTCGCAACCATCAAGATGACCAAGTCCACAGTGCGACACATTTCTAGACAGCATTTCTCTCTCTCTCTCTCTCTCTCTCTTTCCACTCCTCGTTGTCGTCGTCGCCGTCTTTGATCTCCTCGCGATATTCGATTTTCCAATTTTCCATCCGCCCCGTACTACAATGTCACGCACACTTTGCGGGCAGAGGTAGAGTTATTTCGAGAAGAGGAGGAGGAGGAAAAGCGAGTCCTTTCCCATCCGTAGCGGAAAATGACATTTCGCCGAGACAGGTTTCTCCGCACGTACGTACGTACGTAGGAGAATTTTTCACTATCGGTCGGACAAGGAATCTGTTTGTCGCGTGACAAAGGGATGTGGCATCATTACGTCGAGAGAGAGAGAGAAGAAATAGATGTGTGCTAGGTGTATTGAAATGTCCGATGGTAACCTGGTTTCAGTACGACGAGTGTGTGGTTGGAAAACCCGACATGGGCGGTTCGCGGTCTCTTTTCTTTTCGGAGAATGTACAAATAATGTTTAGTGGTGAATAGGAAGAAGCAGTGGATGGTATATCGAAAGTGATACGAGGGCCAAGGAAATTGAAGCTTGCAAGATAACTTATGAAATATCCTTGCTGAATGGTATAGAGACTTGCAGTGTGATTGTTTGTTACTAAATTAAGGATCAATATTTCGATATTAGAAATGGTGCGGTTTTACGAAGACTGGGTAATAGGTTTGATAGAGATTTTTATTTTAAAGGAATGAAAGTATTGACATTATTTATTAAACATAAAAATCTTATATCTTATACAAGATATTAATATAATTGCTCAAAAAATGTTCCCATAATAACATTTTACATGTAAGATAGGACGCAACAAAGTGATTTTTTTAAATATAAAATTAAAACAATGAAATAATGAATAAAACCATAGCGTCGATAAAACAGGAATCTGTTTATATGCTGATTTTCGAACATGAGAATTATGCGAAGAGTAGGACAAGCATTCTTTTTTGCAAATAAATGTTAAAAAATCAAACAAGTAAATAACAGAAATAGGATTTCGCATCTCCTTAATGATTTCGTTGATAGAATAATAAATACTGATTTATTTTTCCACAAAGATAACGCGAAGCTCAAAACTAATAGAAAATCAACAAGTTATTTTTTGTCAGCGAAGGTCTTTTTTATTTTTATTTTTTTTTATAATTAATCGTATTCAAAGTACATGCATCTACATATATATATATGGGCAGTTCTCTGGTGAATCGAGAGGTCAAAAATTTTTTTTCTTTCAAAATCACCTAAATCGCTTCGTAACCATCCCATATGTTATTCTGAATTTTTTCAGATTTTTTTCACTTCTAGTTTTTTAGTGGCAGAGGGTCAAAGTTGGTGATTTTAGCATTTTCT
>JAWWEQ010014991.1:0-126571 GCA_035583055.1 Torymus tubicola | reverse complement strand
TATTACAGTTTGTTATTGTACTGCGAATACAGTGTAATATAACTTTGCGCGACTATATCGCACGCGATGATCTCTGAGGGGGAGTATATAAAAATGGATGGAAAAGTGTAGTTGTATATAACGATGATTATTATTGTGTCAACGCGGTTCTGTATAGTTTATATATATACAGATGTAGTATAGTAGCCGTGAGACAATTTAGAGGCGAGTTGAAAGGTAATTCGCTGTATGGGTTGTCAAGGATAATCGACACCGGGTGTGCGAATTGATGTTACGGTTGGGTATATAAATAGAATTTGGTATACTCGCGGATGTGGCGAAGTGTGTGTTTTTAGAAAGTATATATGAGTTGTCGGTTCTGAGATCATTTTTATGTATGTGTGTAGGCGATGACGAATTTATTAAGGAAGATACTTTATTATTTTAGTATATTTTTAAGTAACAACGATAAATCTTATAAGGATATATTTGTTCTAAAAAAGTGAATAATATAAATTGTTATTATTGAGATCCTAATTATTTGTGGATAATAATCAATGTAGAATTTAGGGAATGAATAGTTATGGAAATGAATAAAATAAAGAAGAAATAATACTTAAGAACACACTGAATTTAATAAACAAAAATATATCTTTTTCAATGTCCACAAAAACTCAAAATTACTACACTGCAACAAACACAAGTTTAATTTTATCCTACCACACACGATCAAAGAAAAAAAATCAACTATACGATCACTGATCACGATTCACTGCCCCACCGCCATGAAAAAAAAGAAACCCATGTACCAATAACTCACCTCAAGTATAAATTCAGCAGGTGCTACGCGATGCGATACTATGCTCGTCGTAAGACTTAATAACCGGCCTTGTCGGTGCGCGCCGGTTATATACCACCGCGCTCGGCTGTAACCGACGCGTGTGGGTTGAGTGTATAGACCAAAGAGGAGGCGCGCGATGCGATATATATATTACGATGTGTGTACTCAGTTATATGCGGACGTTCGCGAATATATCGTTGATAAAAGCTACCGAGGTGTCATCCTCGCGTGAGTTGGCGGTTCTCATCGTGTATGTATAGTGCATACGTGTACGTGGCCATAGGATGTATATGGTGAAAGGGTTCGCCTTTTTTTTGTTTAATGGAATGGGTGACGTGGATGTAGTTTTTAATAGGGAAAAGGATTGTTGTTGTGGGTTTGGACAGGTTTTATATTTTTAAGGTATTAATATAGCGGGATTTTTTCAAACGTATAAGGACCCGATAAGATAAATTAATTAAACATTGATTAAAAAATTTATTTTTTTTTATCGGATAAGATATACAGAGGAGTAGATATAGGAGTATATTAACCGATTCTCGATGGTTTTGTTTTTGTCATATATAGAGGGGAAAGATGATTGCGCAAAGATATATTTTAAATGTATCGAGGGAGAAATAAAAATAACAACTAAATTGAGTATTTGAATAAATCATAGGAAAACATATGACAAACGCTTTTTTTATCATTAAGTTTCATTACGTGGTTCAAATGTGTACGAGGTACTCGAGAACAGGAAGTAAGCAGAACAAGAGCGAATATAATGACAGGCAAAAATAGTGGCTAATCGGTATTGCGAAATTTTTCGAAACCATAATTCTGTCGTATGATATATCGATTTTACGTCGAGATATACAAAGCGCAAACAAGAAAGATTGTTAAGAAATATTTCATTAGTGTATAGAATTTGTGTTAATTTATGTGGTAAAACTTGAATGACAATTATTGTATGTTCTAAAATTATGCATCAACAAGTAGCGAATATTATGTCGTCCATGTAGTCGGCGTACGTTTTAAAAAGAGACACATTATATACGCTACATCAGAGTGATTCAGCACATTTACGCGTACAAAGTAGAGTCTATTTTATCTGCGAGCAAATCGCGCTCAACTATTTATATTAACATCTGTTTTTGAAGTGCGAAAGAAGGTATAAAAATGTACTGTTAGTAGTATGTAAAGGGGTAATTTATAACTTTATGTATAAGTATTAATTGTTAATTATCAATAAATCATTTTCTATGTTTATATTTTATAATTAGGAAGATTATGTCGTGATTTTTTAAGATTGCGCAATTTTTGCATATTCTAAATGTAAACCACAATGTATACATATACTTTCATTGCTATAAATAAGTTTGTTTTAAACAATAATTATTCACAATTGTAATTCTTAGACGTACAATTGAAAATTCCAATAGCTGAACAATACGATTAGTTATTTACCTACTCCGATGCAGTCACGTAAGCCGAGTATACCGGTAAAAAATCCAGTTTACACCAACAGGATACTACGAATTCTCATTCCAACATAAAACCACAATTACGCAGCGATCGATCGAACAATCGATTTTCAAACAATGCTCGTTCCATCCCGCTCTTTTTCTCGCGCGCATGCGCACTCGTGCTTCACCGCGCACGTGTTTCTGCTGCGATCGGCACCGAACACGCACATGCAGCTGTTGTCTCTCACCTCTCTCTCTCACTCTCTCCTATAAAATATATTTCACGCGCAGGCTGCGGGGAAAAAATGCCAGGTGTTGTCGTATAGACGGTTGAAGCGTGAGCATTCATAAAGAAAAGGACGAAGGACATCGTCGGATGAATTAAGAAGTTTGTTTAATCGAAGATTGCAAAAATGTCGATGCTCGCGGGACCGAAACGCAAGCAGAAATGGACGCTCAATCCACGAGGCAAACATTGGAGCGAAGGTTAGGATGCATTTTGGAGTTTTGGTGTTTATTGCGGAATGGGTGAATTATGGGGTTGCAAATGTGTGACAGCTGCGTGGTATTTGTTTTCTTGTGTGTTTTGTTAAGTTTCAAGTGCTGAAAAAAAGTTTTACTCTGGTTTCAGTAACTTTGTTTATGTATTTGTGGTTTCTGTATTTTTTAAGGAATATTTGTTGTAAATTAAGCGATTAATATGGTTTTGCAACTGTTTATAGTTTGCATGAAACAGTAAAAATCTTTTTAATTACTCATATTTACATATAAACAATATTCACTAATCATCGTTTCACATTTCAGATGATTGTATGTATTTATTTTTAATTTTTCTCATTTTTAATAGTACTTGATAATTTAATATATGAAAAAAATATATATTTTAGTATCTATAGATAATAAAATTCTTTTTCTATTCTAAAATATTTTACTTTTGTGATAGACTCCAACAAATTTGGACAGAAAATGTTGGAAAAAATGGGATGGAGCAACGGAAAAGGACTTGGAGCTAAGGAGCAAGGCATGGTGGAACACATTAGAGTGAAGGTGAAAAATGACCAAGTTGGTAAGTTACATATATAACTGAGCTTATTAATCATTCCTTTTAAATTAATTTCTAATTCTAAATTACAATTTTTCTTTAGGTATTGGATTTGACAAGAATAAAGATGACCATTGGACTGAGCATCAAGACAGTTTCAATGAGTTTTTACAAAACTTGCAAAAAGAACAGTCTGTGGATTCAGCTGACACTGCAGTAGAAATAAGTAAAGCACTGAGTGGGAAATCTTTAGAAGAAAAATCAAAGCAAAGTCAAAAAAGAGTGCAGTGAGTATTAATTCTATGCAACTTTAAAATCTTTTTTATTCTTATAAATCATTCATTAAAATTTTTACAATGTTTATTTTTTGTTATAGTTACAAAAAGTTCACTCGTGGCAAAGATGTAAATAAGTATAGTACAAAAGACTTAGCTAATATATTTGGTAAAAAAGATTTAAATGAGACAAAAATTAAAGAAGAAATAGAAGAAGAAAGTGTGGAAAAATATTATGACCCTGTGGGTACAAAAGATACAACTGCAGGAATTCTTACAATCAAAGGTGGTAATATGAGTGATTATTTCAGAAAATTCCAGTCTGGGGTACAAAAAAGTACATCTGAAGATGTAAATAATTCTGACAGTGAATCGGAAGCAAGGACTGGATTTGGTTTTACTGAAAAAAGTAGAAGTAAATTTTATGTTAATGATACTGCTAGTGCTGAGAAAAATGAGGCTGACAGTGATACAGGAAAGTATACGGGTTTTGGTTTCGTAAAAAGCAGTGAATCAAAATTAAAAAGTAAAAAATCTAATAATTTAGATTATGTTTTTGATAATCCATGTTTGGATTTAAATATACTTGACTCTCCTGTTCCACAAAAAGTTAAATTGGAAAATGCTGGTTCAGAATCCAATGATAAACCAACTCCAAGAAAACGGAAAAGCGAATTTATTTATGATAATCAAGGACTTGATTTACAATGTCCTGACAGACCGACGCCTAAAAAACGAAAAAGTGAATTTTCCTATGAAAATGGAGGCTTGAATTTGGAATTTCCTGATAACTCTGTTGCAACTAGTCAAGCGTGTAATAACGACGTTCAGGAAAATGAGAATCAAAATGTTGATTGTTCCGATAGGGTGACGCCGAAAAAATCGAAAAAATTGAAAAAAGAATCAGTAAATGGGTATGAAAACCCTGCATTAGACTTAGATGGTACAGATAAACCGACGCCACAAAAGTGTAAAGAAGATAATGATTGTGTAACTACGAGCTATGAAAATGCTGGATTAGATTTAGAATATCCAGATAGAGCAACACCAAAAAAGACTAAGAAGAAAAAAGAAGCAGAAAATCTGTCATGTGCATATGAAAATCCAGCATTAGATTTAGAATTTTCAGATACACCAATTCAAAAAAGAATTTCACAAGAACCAGAAGAAGTTTCAAATAAGATAGAAAATACAGATAATTTGGATAGAAAAACACCCAAAAAATCAAAGAAGAGTAAGAAAAGTGAAGTTTTGTCAAATGGATTAGAAAATCCCGGATTGGATTTGGAATTTCCCGATAATCCAACGCCGAAAAAAGTAAAGAAAAATAAAGAAGTAGAAACACAGAATGGTATCGAGAATCCTGGATTAGATTTGGAATTTCCCGATAATCCAACTCCAAAAAAAGTAAAGAAAAGTAAAGAAGTAGAAACACAGAATGGTATCGAGAATCCTGGATTAGATTTGGAATTTCCCGATAATCCAACACCGAAAAAAGTAAAGAAAAGTAAAGAAGTAGAAATACAGAGTGGTATCGTGAATCCCGGATTGGATTTGGAATTTCCTGCTAAACTAACGCCGAAAAAAATTAAAGAAAGAAAAGATAAGATACCTAAAGCTGAAGGGTTTGAAAATTGTGCTGTAGATTTAGATAATAGTGTAAATATAGTTGACAACACGTCAGATTTTGAAGTTTTAAGGACTACATGTGGTGTAGATAATACTGGATTAGATTTATCTGATGAAAATTCACATAAAAAGAGGGTAACTTTTAATGATCAAATAGAATATAACACGGATGTAGTAAAGAAAAAGAAGAAGAAAAGAAAATTAGACAAATATGAAGTTGGCAATGATAAACTAAAAAAGAAAGATAAATCAACAGATTCAACCATTTTTGTTAATGAAGGTTTAGATGTAGAAGTTTTAAATGAAGAAGAAATAGATAATGAAATCAATGAAAGAAAGAGTAAAAAAGGTAAAAGGAGGAAAAATCGAAGAATGTCTCAGTTGGAAACAATTGAAGAAACTCCAGAAGAGGAAAGTGTAGAAGAGATTGCTATTAGTACACAAAATCATCCGGATATAGAAATTTTAAAAGAAGTTGTACATGAAGATCAAAATTGTATGGATACAGAAGTAACAAATGAACAAAAACCTAAAAAGAAAAATAAAAAGAAAAAAAGTAAAAAAGTTGATGTAACAAACACTATTGATATTGATGGATCAGATGAAAACAGTGCTTCAAAAGAAAAAATAGCAGAAATTGATATTCCTGAAGGAATAAATGATTTAGTTAAGAAGAAAAAGAAGAACAAAACTATTAAAGCAGAAAACATTGAAGAATTGAAAATAAATGACGAAACACATTATACTGGAAAAGAAAATATGTGCATTGATAAAGAAGACACAGAAAATACTATTCAAAAAAAAGAAAAGAAAAGAAAACGACCATCAGACGAAGACGTTGTTAGTTTAGAAGAATTTTTAAATGAAGAACCTGAAACTTCTGTAAAAAGCAAAGAAAACACAATTAATAAGAATTCTGAAAATATTAATACTGAAAATTACTTTCATAAAATGAAGAAAACTAAACAAGTTATGAAATCATTATTTATGAAAAATCCAACTTTATTATTCAATGGTGCTAATATCAATGAAATAAAAGGATATGGCTCTAACATTCAAAATGATTAAATTATGCATACTTTATAAATTATCCAAGTGAATTCACTTGAAATTTTGTACAAAATTAGCACGAAACATTTTGTATACGTGCATATATTATTTTTAATAAACTACATTAAACGAATTGTTAAAACGGTAGTAACGATGAAGTAATAGAAGATTTAAAAATAAATTTTTTAACACTGCGTGAAGTTCGATTTTGTACACACTTAGATAAAAATGTGTATACGCTAAATCAAGCTTTGTACACGTCGTATCAAACACTACTATTCGATACATGTGCGAGATGATTTTATCCTTATAAGTAGTTTAATGTATTTATACTTGTAAAATAAAATTTTTCTTATTTGAAATGAATTGTTAATATGTATAAGTAAATAAATAATTTTTTGAGAATAAAACATAATTAATTTCTTGAATCTATTATACCAAGTTATTACGAATATCAAAACATGTAGATTTTAGTTACTAAAAATTGTTTAAAAAACTATGAACAATATTCATATTTAAAGCACTTTTATTAATTATAATATAAATTTTTCTTAAGACATACAAAATTTTATGGCAGTGATCACAGAATCAATTTTTAATTGTATAGAAGTTTATGCATTCTTTTTCTTTTAGATAAAAATATGCCTTTAGTAACTTCAGAATTTTTGCTTTTAATAAATAATTTCTTTGTTTAATAAAAAGTTGTACTACTTCGTAACGAGGTAAAGATAAAAACAAAATAAAAATAATATTTGTATTCTGCATTTTTCTAAAGCACATTAACATTACAGAGAAATTATATTAATCACAAAAACAATGATAAATTAAGATTACTTAAAATAACTTAATTTTATATATTTTTTGGAAATAATATGTGTAAAGTTTCTATTTTACGCATCGTTTTTGGTAGGTGACGTTGTGCGTATGATTTACATACTTGTAGCAACTGAATATGACTTGCGACCGGCTACGCCGGTCACTCGGTATTCGATTGCCACCGGTCTGTAAAATCGTATATATGCACGAGTTGCGCAAGCTATCATGAATGTTTTACGTGAATCTGTTAAAATTTTACAAACAAATATAAACAATATTTTTTTTTAATTTTATATCTGATACAATTAATAATAAGAGAACATTATTTTTTTAGGACAAATAAAAAATTTTTGCATTGAATTTTAATCTGAAAAACATATGTCTGAATCTGTTGCAAGAGCTAAAGTTCTAACTTTACACAATTGTTTATATTTTCTTGTTCTTTGTCTTTCTTTTTTTAAAGCCTTTTTTATTTTCAGTTCTCGAAGGCGTACTTTTTCTATCTTCTTTTTCATTTTTTCAATTTCTGCATTATCCACACTTGTCAACTTGTTAGCATAAATAAACCAAATATGTTTTAAAGAAGCCTTAGCATTGCATTGAGGACATTTTTTATCAGATTGATTGTTTGAATTTAACCATTGCTTAATACATTTATATCCAAAGAGATGACCACAACGTAGAGAACACAATCTATGATCTCCTGCGTTTGTCCAAGCAGCTAAGCAAATAGGACACTTTTCGGAAGGATCAACAACTTCACCTGCATCAGATTGATCATTTTCTTCATCAAGTTTAATTCTCTTTGATGCTAAAATACAAAATACTTTAGAATAATTTGATTCTCTATTTGAATAAAATATTAAATTTTTTATTGCAATAAAAATAAAATTTGTAAATAAACATAATATATATTTTATAAATTACTAGGTTCAATTTTTTCCTCTTCAATTTCTTGTTCAGAATCTGTTTGTACTGAATTTGATGATATATCATTTTCAAAAGTACCATCATGAATAACTGAATCACCTTCTCCATCTAGTTCAGATTCATGATCTTCGTAATCACTGTCAATTACACTGGTATCCATATCTGTTGTAAAGGAAATTTCTGAAGTATCTTCCTCAAGATGGATAGAATTACTGTCATTATCGAAATCATTATCAAATTCATTGTCACTGATATTGTTTACAATGAATGTAGAAATACTATAATGAGAAATTTATACAATTTAAAAAATAGTACGTCATATATTTCTATAGAAAATAAGCGTATTTTTTACCTGTAATTTAAAGGAGAACCCATGACGATATTCGTAATTTTAATTTTTAATGCCAATGAAAAAAAATTCGTTCTTTGAAAAGAAAAAAAAAACTTAAGAATTTTATTTGCTATTTAATATTTAACGGTTAAATAAAAGAACATATTTCTATTTAAAAACCAACAAACAAAAAAAAAAACATAACCTGTTTAGAAAAAAAATATTGTTTACAAAAGTGAAGTTGCCGCGGCGCGGCACATTGTAAATGAAATTGTAACAGGCAAGTCGCGCGAGTAATGTAAAAAAAATACTTGATTAAATTATTTTATGAATAAATAAAACGTATTATACTGTTACATTTTTTAAAAGAAACGCTGCTACCTATATCTAAATAAAAACAGATAGGAATGAACGCATCCATGCATTATCCTATTATTGCCGTCAAAGTATTCAATTCTCGTTGCCATAGTTACGTTTTAAATTTTTCTTTCGAATACAGTTTTTTTTTGCAAGAATTAAAAAAATGAAAAATATTTTGTAAAATTATCATATGTTTGAATTTGTTTTTAATTAATATAATTTTAAATGTTTCAGAAAATATTGTATTAAATAAATATTATGAGAAAGGCATCAAATTGTAAATTAAATTAACTAAATTTTTTTTGTTTTTTAAAATAAATCAAAATTTAATAAATATAATCTATTTACATATTTATATTCACGAAATATTATTATAAATGCTAATAACTTCTTCAACATTGCTTAATCTATCATACAATTTTTGAACCATCTCCATTTCTTCGTCAGTTAAGGTAACACATACTTTGGGTATGTATTGAATATCAGCTTGAATTATTTGATAACTTAATTCATTCAATTTATTTTTTACCTTGTATAGTTCATGAGCATGACATGTAAACTGCAATAGATTATTTTTTAAAAATTTGCTATTATAACAATTTTTTGACTATATGTTTATATCAAATTTTCAAACCTTAAAGAATTCTTGATCAATTTCTTTAAGCTTCTCTGCTTCTTCAGCACCTGCTTCAATTGCGTCGTCTAAGGCTTTGTCAAGATCCCAATTCCCAATTTCTGTTAAAATAACACCCTTTTGTTCATACATGCTTTGGGCTGGCGTTTCAGAGGGTCCAAAACTGAAAACCAGATTATATCATTCATTTAGTTGGCTTAACAAAAATATTATGAAAATAATAATTTTTGTATTACGAAATAAATTTAATTAAAGTAAAAAAATTTTCAACCTTTATGTTTTAAGTAAAAAAAGAATGTAATACAATAATATGAACTTACTTTGCTTTCCTTAGATGAGTATTTAATAAAACTCGACTTTTATTGATATTCTCAGCTAACAATTGAATTAAAACTATACAGCCTGATGGCCCCTTGGTTTCAAACACAGCTACTTGATTAGCATTTTTAGATTTTTGTGTCTTTTCAAGAAAACTTTTTATAGTAGTCATTGGCAAAGATCTTTCTTTTGCTTGTTCAATTAGTCTAGCAAGTTGTAGATTACTCTCTGGTTTAGTACTTTTACCTTCTACAAAAACAAATAGATTGAAATGAAATACAAAAATTAAAATAAAAAAGAAAAAAAGATATCATTTCATTGAATATATCTCACAAAAATATTTGCAAGCAATATAAATTAAGTAATTTGTCAATGTTAATATTTTAAAAGAAAAAAGAAAAAAAATCATTTCACTGAATATACCTCACAAAAATATTTGCAAGCAATATAAATTAAGTAATTTATCAATGTTAATATTTTATGAAGCACCTGCTATTGCTATTCTCATTTTTTTCAGATAAGTTTGCAGAAGTGCCGCCTTTTCGAGGTCTTTTTCCATTTTTGTATGCTTTATATTGGCCCATTTGCTGTGTCCGGCGAATCTTTTCAATTCTGTGAAATTTGTTAAGTTTCTATGACGAAACGTAAATTTTATTAAACAACTCATTTTTTAAAAAGCAAAGTTAACCTATAATACCGAATTTGACAATTTCATATCGAATTGAGGTTAGAGTTTAGACGTTCTGTAATCTTTATACATTGATAATCGAACTTTGGACAGCTTGGACTATACAGATTTGTAGATGTCGCTCTACTAGAGAATATTAAAATTAGATTATGAATTATGATGATAAGATATATTTAGTATTCGAACTTGCATAAAAAAAATTAAAATCACACAGTTTCAACATACTTAATTCGATTTATTAGCAGAATAAAAATCGTTTTATTTTTATTACAAAATCGTTGTAGAACTATTTACAGGTATGTACACCATAAGAGTCAAAAACAGTACTTTTATGTAATATATAACTTAACATTGATTGGCACATATAGAAATAAAATAAATGCATTTACACCCTAGCCTGTAGGGCAAGTCTTAATACTGCTTTTTCTCAAAACCTTAGAACCAAATTTCACATTGTGGTATATTTATTATAAGAACAAATTTTTTTATTTTGATTTAGTGTTTGAGACCATTTCTGAAACAGATAAAAAATATTATTTCAATAATTGCCATCAAAGTTTTTGTAAAAAATAATAAATGATTCTTACTTTTTTTGAAAGCCAAACATATTTAGTAAGCTTTGTTGACCCTGTATGGTTGCAGTCTTTTTTGAGTTACTTCTATTACCGCGGCGAGATGAAGATCCTTGCTATTATAAAATTAAAGAAAAAAATATATATATATTCTAAATTTACCATTACTCTAGTACTGTAGTTGATTTACAAACATACTAAATTCATAAATTGTAATAAATTATAGCAATATAAAGTTATTTACCGATGATTGAGACAGTCTTAAGTTACTTTGTGAAAAACTATTATCTCTTTTCAGTCTTTTTTCTGAGCTTGGACTTTCATACATAAACAAGCTGGATTTGGTTTCGGAGAAAACTTCGCGCGTTATTGTGAAATCCATTTCTTGTTCTTCATTTATCACTATTTTTTCTTCCATTTTAATTTCTTCATGAGATTCTTCCTTCAAAACATTATTTTTTGGTTCAGCATTATTATCCACCGCATGAAGAGGTTCCTTTTCAATAAGGGAATCGTCACAACTCATTGCAGAAGTATTTGCATCTCCCCCATCACTGGATCCTTTGTATCCACTGTCTTTATCAACTTCTTCATCTGCTTTCATAGACTTGGAAAATAAAAAAATTCAGTAAATTTGAATAATAAATTTATCTAAACTATTATGTAAAAATTAAAAAAAGTGTCCTTACCACTTCTTCTTCAAAGTCTTCAGTCTCAGGGATAATTACATTCTGTTTAGAACAGTTTATGTTTTCCTTATAATCCTCTTCGTCAATATTGACAGCCATGGATTCAGCGACATCCATTGACTCCTCTTCCTTAACATCAGTGTCAGATCCTGTGGCAAAGAACTTGCTCTGTGCCACAGCTGTATCATCTATCACAGTTGGCCTTAGTCGACTCTTAACTGGAAGTCTCCTTCTTACCCTTTGCAAAAGACTAGGTGAAGTTTCACTAGGCTTCTTGAACGGGTTGGACCTTCTGATTAATATAGGTGATGTTTGTTCATCTGACAAAGAAATGTCTAGGTTTGATTTAGTTGGAATTGGATTGACTGGATCAATAGATCTTGTTGGCTCTTCTTTGTACATTTGTATTATTTCATCCATAGACTCCAACTCACATTCTGCAAACAAAAACATTTATTAAACGATAAAAGAAAATACTATTTTATTTAATAAACAACTAATAATACATTAAAAGTTTTGTAATAAGTAGAAGATTGATATGTAAGAATATAAACATTGGAAATAGGAGCAGAAAGGCCACCAGTTAAATTTTCGCGCCATTCTAGGTAACACACGTGACTACACGGCGCTGCGTGTGCTTTTCGATTCCTCGAACAGATAAGACCGGAACAATTCGAGATCCTCGAAGTAGTAACACACGAAAACACATAGAAAGACAACATGGCGGCGCGTACCATACAGTAGTAATAGCCGTTTTCAGCGTACCAGCAACACCAGTCTAATTGCGGTTACGATACCTTTGTTAAGTTCTCGGCTAGACAATTATCACTTTGGCATCTGTACAGACTTCGACTTGCCGCTCAATCTTGGGAAAGTGGACCGACGTGGTCTCGGAAATAATCCGAGCCATCGAAACGAGGGCGAAGGAATTGGAGAACAAGGCGCATGACATTAAAAGCGGGCTAACTAGCGCGCTTATCAGACGAGGTTATGGTCGCCTGTCGTTCTTGCGGGCGAAACATCGCGTCCGGTGTGATTCGATGTGCCAAGTGTAGTACACCATTTCACTTATCCTGCTCGCACAGGTATAAAATCTCACCCGAAGGCATCTTCAACGTCTGCTGTGGCCCGAATCCGTCGCCATTCTCTAACAGTTATCCGATGCGCACTCGTCGCAACAAACGACGACAACAACAGCAACTCCAGCAACCGCCACAGTCACAGAACAACATTAACCATTTGAATAACGTCAATAATCATAACAACGTTAATAACTTGAATAACCTGAACAATTTGAACAACGTAAACAATAGTAACGGCGGTCACAATAACAATAGCGGAGCACCGATAGCTGCCGCAACCAGTAGCCAGGACGATAATATGAGATACGGAAAAGTCATGAAGCTGGAAAATATAGGAATTTGCGAGAAACCCCTTGCTGATTACAACAGTAATGAGGATGAGGTATGTTATGAACCAATTTTATATTATGTTGATATAATTTTTTTTAAATTTTTTTTTAAATATCTAACATAAACTATTGATTATTTTTTTCTTTAGATACAGATCATTGAAGAGGAGTACACAAATATTGAAATTATTGAAGAAAATGTAAACCAATATGAAGATAATGGTAATGACATAATATTAGATGAAGAAGATGTAAATATTATTACCCCAAACAACAATCCAGTCATAATAAATGAGATTCCAGTTAGAAATGTTGATAATGATAGTAGTAATAAAGTCACATTAGAAACTGTGTGGCAAGGCATATCTTCTCTTCAGACATCGATTTCCAATATTTCAAATTCTTTGGATACAGTTTCAACACAGTTAAACACTTTTGATCCACGTATAAATGAACTGGAATCATCCATGAATACAATTAAAAGCAAAACCCTTCATTTTGAAAATGTGCAAAATGATGTAAGCGGTTTAAAAGAAGATCTTACACGTATTGCAAATGAATTGGAGAATTTGAAATCAAAACAAACAGAGGAACAAGTGGGAATCTCTGAAATTATGATTGAGTTAAAAGAGCGAGATATGAAGTCAAGAAATCTAATTATTTATAATGTACCCGAAGATAACTTAAGAATATCACAAGATTACTCAACTTTAGAAGATATTAATAAATTCAATGAGCTAGTGGCTGCAAGAGACGCTTCGCGAGCCCGCGAAATTTTAGGAAATATTCCCAATATTGATTTAGATGAAATGGACACAAGAAGACTGGGACGATCAAATCCTAATATTTGTCGTCCCTTAAGAGTGAGTCTTTCCTGTAAAGAAGATGTAATTATAGTAATGAAAAACAGAAGATTTGTTGATAAACAATATACTGTCAAGACAGATTTAACAAAGTTTCAACAGAGAAAAATTAAACAACTTAAGGAAGAACTTGAGAAGATTAATGTAAACAAAGAAAATCCAACTATGACCATTAAGTTTGTCAGTGGTGAACCCAAACTTATGCCGATAAGAAGAGAGTTTAAGAATTATGAATAAGAATCATGACAATTGTCAAATTAGACAAATGACTTTAGATGCTTGTTTTTCTTTAAATGATTATTATGTGTTTGTAGGAACTACAAAATTCTAAAATTATAATTTGCTTTCTATCAATCTAAAAGTATCTACATGAACATAAAACTGTACAAAACTTTCTATTTTTAAACTGAGAAAAATAGCTCAGACAATACCAAACATTTCTTTTTTCTTTTATAAAATGTAACATTTTTATTTTTTTTTGTTTTTTAATTAGATGTTTTTTAAATATATAAACAAATTAAAATATAAGTTCATCACTTAATGTATTTATATAAATATTCAGTTTGAACAAAAGGATCTACTTTGTATGTAATCTATATAATCCTTTTATTAAAAATAAGATAAAATCATGATATTTGATAAAAACAAAGACTGTGACATAGACATTGATTTCAAGCATGTCTAATTGTGTGTAAGAGAAAAATCATGTCATGTAGTATAAAACTTTAATGGTATAAATGTAATTAAATGACAAAAATGTCAATAATTACTTATCTTATGGTTTAGCTTTTTAGTATTTAATGTTGAATAATGTATTAATAAAGCACTTAAATTTAGGAAATCTCAGATACAAAATTCTTGTATTCTATGTTAATTTTTACATCTCAATTTCAAATTTTAATTATAAGTTCAACTTCACTACAAATGTTTTATACAATATGACTCGAATATTACGAAAAATTCTAAATTTAATGTATTTTGAAATTAAAGATTTTTTTTAAAGTAAAATAAGATTTCTTTTATAAAATTCAGAAGTTAAGGAAAATCTTAGAATGTTCTTTCAAGCTACAAAATTGTACTAGGTATCAGTCATTAGTACTGAAAAGATCAGTTAAGTATTAATTGTGATAGGGTGCTACTACACAGCTGTTTTTTTAATAAAAAATGAGTAGATGGTCTTTGAGAAACATAGCTAACTTAACATTTAAAAATAAAACAAGAAGCAGTTTGTAAATTAAATCACACTATTTAAGTTAAAATTAGTACAAGACATAGTACACAATAATAAAATTCTTCAATAAATAAAATTTGGTTTGTATTCACAGCCTCTGCTTAAAAAATAATATATAACATAGGTTATTCGTATTAAATGTAGAATTCACCATTTTTGTTATATTTTAAATAAAATCAGTGAAACCAATGTGCAGTATAATCATGTATAATTTTTCTTAAACTCCCATTATTTTAATTCATAAACTTTTACGCAATTTTTTTTAACTCATTAAGTTAATATGTTTCGATTTATAAATTTACTTGTATACTAATTATTAAAATATAAAAAATTAACTTACCCTCGAAAGTTCGTTTTCTCGGTGTTAACTCCTTCAAAACATCTGTTTTCAGCGTCGCGACTTGACCGCGAGTACTTGCAATCTTTGCTGGCAAGTGCTTTTCTTTATTTGGGGTCACAGTTTTATGTTTCGTCTCTTTTGTCGCTGTGATCTTGAAATCGCTCGACCAAATACTCCTGTGTTTCGCCACTGATGTTTCGCTCCAAGTTGAACGTAGCTTACGAGGCTTTAAACAAAAGTACATTTCAATTAATTTTCTCTTTACATATTCTTTTATTATGAAATAAAGTATATTCCACCATTCACCTTGTCGGGATCGTAGTTATGGAGCATTTGCTTACTGAATGGATCGCAATTGCCAAGCGCCAGCTGCCAAGCGAGCTGCGGATCGACTTCAGTTCCAGCGTGCTGAAGTTGCTCCGGAGTTACTTCCGGAGTAGGTGGATTCAAGCGCACCTGTTTGCGCGTCAACGGGCAGTAGACGAGCTGATGCTTGAACGTAACCAGCGCTCGCATAAAATTATCCCTATATTCCTTTGTCACCGCGAGCGATTTCATATTTAGCGTTGAGGCCAGCCTCTGCAGTGCCTGTAAATATTTATCGATTTGAATTTTTGTACGTTTATGAGATTTTTCGTTGTGGAAGAACTTACGTTGTAAATATCGTCATCAGTATTTTTAACAATAAATTTACAAGCTTTTCCCAAACCAATACCAGGTAGAGAAGCCAAATAATCACAGCCAGAAAGAATACACATATAACGAAATTTGTCTATATGAAAGTTATTAAGTCCAAGTCCCATTGCTAAATGAAGACGGTCTTGTTCAACTAGGACTCCATTTCCATATAGGTCCATTTTGAAAAATATCTAGAAAATAAATGTATTGTTACAGTAGTTTGAGCTATTAAACAAAAATTATAAAGAAACTTGTGGCAACTACAATTAAAAACAAGAAAAAATGTATACCTTAGTACAACCAAATAAAGTAAGGTCACTGTCTTCAGTAATTACAACATCAGCAATCCCGGATATATTGAGGTAAGCAAGTTGGGCATCTGCTTCATAGGGAGCCACAATGCAATCCACATTGTGAGCGTGACATTCTTTGATTACTTCCAGAGCCATTTTATGACTAACATCCAAAGATCTTCTTAGAAGATTCTTTCCTTCATATATTTTGCCCATTTTGATTAAATCAGCTGCTCTCTTTCTATTGCTGTCTCTTGATCTTTTGAAAACAATAGAATATTATTACTTATTTTTGTTCTTTTGAAACCATTTTTGAATTTTGTGTAACTTACTCCCTTCTTTTTATTTCAGTTTCTGCTTTAGCTGGAAGATGCCTCCCATCAAAAACTAAAATTGGCTTTATTTTGTGACCAAGCAACATATTAACAAATTTCATACAATATTTTACATACCTGAAAAAGATCAAGTAATATATTGAATTTAATTTTAAATTTTTATTAAATTTTATTTGACCTTTAGTTGCAGTTAGAAGAACTTACGCATCAGTAGGCTGACCCATTATAATTTTGTCAGCACAAGAAAATGCTCCTTTGTGCAGCCAGCAGTATGTGTCGATGGCTACAGTTTTCCCAGAAAAATCTGAGATGTTAGTTTTCTTTGAGGATTTTTCCAAAAATGGAAGAAGGCCTGTAATACCCATCTAGAAGACAAAATTTCAGATAAAATATCAATATTAAATGTAAAATAAAAATTGTGTGTTTTTACAATTGACATGACAGTATTTTTTGACAAAAGAAAAAATAAAACAACTGAATAATAACAAAATAAAAAGCTTAAACATAAAAAAATTAAATAAAAAAATTAAATCCATACCAGGTCCAATAGGTAAATTCAAAAATCAATAATTTCTTTTGTTACATATATTAAGCTTTAAAAACATGTTTATTCATCATCATGGGTGGTATTTTCCATATAAACACTACACAATATCAAACAATGAAAATAAATGTAAACAACCATAAAAGAACCATACCTTTTCTTCGTATTTTGCTCCAAAGTGAAAAATCAGCAATATCGTATAACCTCAACGAAAACACACCCAACTGTTGACATAAAATTCTCAGCAGTTCAGAGCAGGTACCATGAGAGTGGACGAAAACAAGGAGCGTCTTCGCCTCATGAAAAATCTGGCGGGCATCTACCTTTAGATCGCGAAAATCGTAGGTCGTCGAGGTCGAGGCGCCGAGACGAGCTAACATCGGCGCCATGGGAGAAAAGCGCGCGAATCCGTTATAACAATTATAGCCGCGCGCGCATACGTAGCGCTGACCGTCTTGAATACACTTGACAGTCGCGTACATAGATTTATACATTCGCAACATAGGTATATATATATATATATATGATGTGCATATTTATATGCGTGTGTGAAATATATTGTGGCAGGCTATAGGACAGAGCAGGTTGAAGATTGATGAGTAGAGTGTTTTGGATACGGGTTAAGTTAGGCCCGAGTGAGTTTATTTAAAATTTCGGGAGATCGCAATATAACAACGTTTGTCGTGCCCGACTGAGAAATAGATTATATAGTCTACGAAAACATGGAGGAGGTGAGAGATCGTTTGGTCCAGCTTGAGAGTGAGGAGGAGGTCCAGAGGATAGAGGATGAAAACTACTTGGCAGAGCAGGATAAACAGTTCAAGGAGCTGCAGAAGAAGCTCATCAATTTGAAAGGTTAATTTTTCTTCTTGGGGTCATTGTCGCGAGTGAATTTTGACGTTATTGAAGATTTTTTCTGGTTGCAGAGGAGAACAAGAGACAGATGGATATTATTATCAACAATCTGGATGAGCTGATAGCCAACAAAGCCTTGATTGAGAAGACCCTTGATGAGATTGACGATCAGAGTGACATTCTTGTACCTGAATTAAAGAACTTGTATGTATAAAGTATAAGATTTTTTATATCTGTAGTAGTCATTTTAATACATTTTTATATATATCATAGGTCTATTGTGGATGTTCTAACCAATCTCACAGAACCTAAAAACGAGAATCAAACATCACGGCTTGATACATCTGATAAAGAACAACAAAATAATGTACGATATAAATTGATTTTCAAAGTACATAACCATTTTTAATTATAATATTTAACTTTATAAAATTTTTTATAATTACAGTCATCGGTAGAAAAAAGTAAAACGGAAATAAAGTTGAAAGAAAATACTACAGATGATAAGGATAGTGTTAATGAAGAGGATAATGATTTAGAGAAGGATGCCTTGAATGATAGTGGTTCATTTCAAGAATTGTGTGATCAATACATAGGTAATTTTGAATGATGTCTGAAATAATACTGTTTTATAAATTAATATTAATCTTATTTTATATCTTCTTTAGATAAAATTAAAATCCCTCCAATAGATTTGAACTTCGAAACTCTTAGTAAGTAACTAAATTTTACTTATAAATAAAAAAAATAGATACTTATTTTTTATATTATGATTTTCCAGCTACTCAAAAGCCTGATGATTAAATCTCTATAAAACTAACTGCCAGCTGTTACATAAATAGTGTATACAACATTTTTAAACATTTTATCAAAGTGATTAATTTATTTTTTATACATTTTGTACTAAATAAATCTCTAAAAATCTAACATTTATAAATGTAGATAGCAGTAACTATGTATATTAAAGTATTTTGTATTTTACAATTTTTATCTTTCAATCAATCATTTTATTAGAAGTTGTTAAAATAATTAATATTTTTTAAATTTATCAATTCACAACCCTATTAGATATTTTTATACATTGAAAAAAAATATAATATTAACAGGCAAATCATAAATTTGTAAAATTTTGTAAAAAGAAAAATAAATGTCACCATTAAAACTTATTCAAAGCAAGATAAAAGATCAATTGTATCCATATAGATCTCAAGGTTAAGAACCTTACTATAAGGTAAGACAAAAATTTATAATTGATTGATGAAATTTAAATGAGATTTTATTTTTATATACAAAAATAACAATTCATTTGATTCTACACTTATCAGCTAGTAGAAAAAGCAAAGTCTTTTGTACCTTCCATCTTATTATCTAAGTTCCACTTTAACAAAACAAGATGTGGATCTACAATGTCCTGAAAAATTATTTTTCTTTCATGTAATTCATCTTTTATAATTTTATTTTCAGTTATATTAAGTATCTTCAAATTACCTTAAAATATGTTGTATATTGAGTACTTGATGGCATTTCTGAAACATTAGATCGCTCTTCTTGATTAAGTCTACTCTCAATTTGACTAAATACATCTTTTTCTGGCATTTCATTTAGTTCAGTTAGGTGATATGTCAGGCTTTTCCTGAAAATTTGTTATTGTTTTCATTATTGGTTTATGAAGTGAATTAATTTTATTAGTTACCTGGCTAACTCCATCTTTTCTGCTGCTATTTTGTTTTCTCTTTCAATTAACAACTCCTCTTGTTTTTGTAATTGACTGAATTTTTCCTTATAACGTTCTTGAATAAAGTGAGCTTGTTTTAAAGCTTGCAGTCCTTCTTCTCTTTTAGCTACTGCTGACTGGTTTTCAAAATTAATTTTTATATCATTGATGTAAAATCTATTAAAAAATTGGTTCATTAACCTAATTACTTTACAAACCTGTGTAAATTCTTGTAATTCTTTAGCTTTTAGTATAAGATGATTTTCTTTTTCTTTAATGGCATTTTTCTGCATTTCTAGCTCATTTAGCTTATCTTGCCACTTCAGTCTTTCTTGATTGGCACTTGCTGCAGCTTCCTGAGCAGCTCTTATAGTTGCCTCTAACTATATATTCCATGTATTTATTAGTTATCATACATAATAAATTGTGTAATATTTAAATCTTATACTCACTTCTACTTTAGAAGATTCATCAACTCCAACTCTCACTCTATTCAAAATTTGCAACTTTCCCCTTTCTGCAGCTACAGCTTGCCTTTCTTGGGCAAGCCATTCCAATTGTCTATCTTCTTCTTTTGCCCATGCATCTCTCATGGATTGTAATCTTTCACGTTCCCATTTAGTCTGCTCAACAAAAATTTCTCTATCTCTTAGAAGAGCCTGTTCTTTTGATTTAAAAATTTCTTCATTTTCTTTGAAACAAGTGTTTTGTTTTTGAAATTCTTTTATTAATTCAGCAGTGTCAGATTCAAGTTTTTGAATAGTTAATAATAATTTTTGTTTCTCCTCAATAAATGCATCTTTTTGTTTTTCAAGTAACTCCTTCAAATCTGAAGAGTAAAAACTAATATAGTAAATTTCTTAAAATACATATTCAGGTACGACTCAAATGTACTTACATTCTATATTTTTCTCTTGAACTATTAAATGACTATTTTGTGCCTCAACAAAATTGTTGTCTCTGGTTTCAAATCTTTTCTGTAATTCTTCAAGATTTTCTATAATTACTTGCGATTTATTCAATACATTTTCGACGTTTATACCGTCAACTCTCATTATTTCGATTGCTTGACGTTCAGACTCTTTAGATTTTGTTATCCTTTCAATTGTTTCAATGTGCTCCTTTTGCAGAATTTCTAAACTTCTATAATGGCGTTCGCGAATTTCGTGAACGAGTTTATCATTATCTTCCTAAAATTTAATTAAAATAGCAAGTTTATTCAGAAAAATGTAAGTTCTAATTTAGATTTTACCTTAAGTGCTTCCTTTTCCTCTTTGTGTGCCCTTTCCTTTTCAGCCATCTCCTCTTTGAGCTTTTCAATCTTTACTTTGTAGTCTGTTTCAAGGCATTCTATATCATCCTGCATTCTTTTCTCCATGTGAACCATTGCTTCTTCAAGAAATTGAATTTGTTTTCTAAATTTATATATAATATTTAGATAGTAATGTAATCAATTCAATAATTAAATTTAAATAACAATTATAATTTACTTATAGGAATCTTCAAGTATAGATATTTCTTTCTCATGCTTCTCTCTCAAACTCTCCAATGTATTTTCCAAGTAAAGCTTTTCCAATTGAACCTTTTGTACAAGACTCTCTGATTCTACTTTACTTTCATCATGCTCCAAAGAATCCATTTTCATTTCTTTGGTCCTTGTAAATGGCAGTGAAGATATTGCAGTTGGCTGAGCTGTTAATGTCTAATAATTTTTTCTATTAAATTTCACATTACACAAAATAAAATACCTTTACATAACAATTATTGTCTCCTTACTTGTATGTAAGAATCTATCCTATCTTGCTGTGCCTTCATCTGAGCTTCAATAACATTTTGCCTCTCAATTTGCCTAGAAATGAGTACATTGAACTGCTTCTCCTGCTCAGATAGCTTAACTTTTTGTATTTCCAAGAGGTAATTCAGCTTATCACTCTGCTGAGACATGGCTGCTGCTGTTCTCAGCTCATGTTCCTGCTGCTGCATGTTTATCATTGCTGCCTGCTGATCAAATTCCATCCCCAACATCTTTGTTACTAAGTTTTGATCAATATTTCCAATCCCTAGTTAAAAAACTCATGCATTGAAATATATTTATTGGTCTCTTTTAGCTTTAGATATTTCAATTTTGTTACCAGGCATTGATGATATTATTGGTGCAGTCACTGACGTTGTCATTACAGATGGATCTGTCAAAGCTGACGAAGTTTTACTCAAAGTTTCAGCAGATTTCATGCTGGATAAAACTTCACCATGGGTATTTTTTTCTGTTTCTTGCTTTTGCTCTTTTGGAACTTTTGGTCCTCCAAGCCATTCTGGTAAATCTTCAATAACTGGAGATTTGAATGCTCCTTCTGCAGCTGGTGTCTGAGTTTTCTTCACTTCAGCCTTAGGTGGATCATCAATCTAAAATGCATGTTTATCAATTATTTTCCATTAAAACAGAAATATTAGTTCATACATGTCTGAAATTACCTGCCAATTAGATGCTGATAAAAGACCTAGAGGATCATTTTGCACTGCTGAAGCTCTTCTACCTCTCCTTGGCTGTACTTCCCTCTGTCCACCCAATGAAAGTCCAGTTGCACTCGAAGTCTTACTTGTACTTTCAGTTGTCAATCCTATATTTAAAAAACCATTAAAAATGATACTTAAATTGACCAAATTATTTTCAATAAAATTATCTTACCAGTAAGAGATTCTCCAGGACTCGGACGAGTTGCAGGCACGTCAAAGTTAAATGTATCTTTCTTCCTGCCCGTATCTAACAGTGGACTAGATTTCGGCCTAGTGCCGAACAAATCTTCCATCAACGAAGACTTTTTCGCTTGACTGGGTGCTGCCGACGTTTTAGATTTCGCCGGTAAATTGGAAATAATATCATCGTCGTCGTCGAAAATTGATTTCATTTTCGGTGCGCTTATCGGTGCTGGATTTTCTGGTTTCGAAGCGACTGGATCATTGGCTGGTGTTCCGAGGTTATCGGATTCTTTTGGAGCTGTTTCTGGTGCTTGTGGTTGTGCTTTGGGTTTGTCTACAATATCTACGTGGTTTTTGGCAGGAAGTACTGGCGATTTTGGCGTAGTTTCTTCGGCAGCTTTTGCTTCAGAATCTTTAGCAGTAGTAGAATTTTCGTCGTCATAATTTATGCCAAATAAGTTTGCTATTTTACTATCTTTTATAACAGTTGTAGGAGTTTCTTTGAGAGATTCTTGGAAGTCTTCGTCATCAGAGAAATTTAAATCTCCAAGAGGATCACTGTTTTCAAAATCTAAAAATTCCATTTTTAATCAACAACAAATAATTTATTTATTTAACAGAGTTATACAGTAATAATACATGGTTTTTGAGCTTCAAGATATACTTAATGTATAGTATGTCTGAAGCAATAAAAATCCTATAGAGGTAGTCATAGCTACCTGTACATAGATCCATCATATATTATAGCACTTACAAACTAAACTTAAAATAAAAAAAAATAAAATATTAATTTACATGTCAATAAAAAAATAATACCTTTAAACATTACTTTCTTTTTTGGTTCAGTCTCTTTTCCTTTAACATTTTTACCAAACAACAGGTCGTCCAAGTCATCCATTGCATTCGTGGCCCTTAAAAAATTCGATAAAACCGTACCATTAAAAATCAATTGACCCAACTACTTTCAATTAAATAAGTCTACATAATTATAATAAATAAAAAAATCATTCAACCAGAAACTCTTTGTACCCTAAAAACCGAAACTTCTCTTAAAAACAAAATTTTAATTATTATCCATTCGTACTATCTTTATATATTATTAAAACAAAACGCTAACGCTATCCACCACCAGAAAAATAATCGCATATATCTCTTACAGAAAAATCCAGCAAACCCGTTCAACTACTCATGGTCGCTTATTCCGTATCCATTCCAGAACCAGCCTCCGTCTCGTTCCGTCATCTTTTTTTTCACTGATCTTTAACACCGCGCCTTTTAATTAAAAAACCATATACGCGCATTTAAATGACCCTGCGGAGCGCATCATATATCGGAGCGACTCCGTTTTCTCGCTTTGTTTTGAATTCGTCGCGAGGCCGCTCAGCTGAGGGTTGCCCTGACAACCGAGTTCTTGCTTTACCATTGGTGCCTTAAGTGTCATGTGACCTCTGCTCTAAAATGACGTGGCAGAAGTGGGTAAATAAATCATAACCTCGCAGTAAGGGCGTCGTCGTCGACGTCGTTGTCCAAGTGGTGCATATATCAGTATTTCTGCCGCTTGTGCAGTTTTGTCTTGGGGACGATGGGAGACATTACGTTCTCCGGGCGGGCGTATGCCAAGATTATCCTTCACGCCGCCAAGTATCCGCATTGTGGAATTAATGGATTACTCCTGGGGAAGTTGAGCAGCGGTAAGTCCGCGGGCGAGCTCCAAATCGTCGATGCGGTGCCGCTGTTTCATGTGTGCCTCCACGTGTCGCCCATGTCCGAGGTCGCCCTGACAATGGTTAGTCTAGTTTGGTTTCATGTTTCTGGTGTTTTAGGGATACAGGTTAAGTGATAAGGTAAAAGGCTTAGTTTAATTGGTTGATGTTGCTAACCTCATGGCAGCTGGGAGGTCACTGCTGTCAGTTCTATGGGATTTTTTTTTTAGACATTGTTTATGTGTGTGTTTCAAAACAATCTAATACGTTTTATGTGATATGAAATATTATTAATTTACTGTCTGCTTTTTTATAATATTTTGTGTTTGCTAAACAGTTTAGTCATTTAATGAATTATTTATGAATCTATGAATTATTTTTGTTGGTCATTGATTGTGTTTCGAAGTGAGATAAGTTTGAATTTTTTTTTTTAAATGGATTGTTTTCAATAATAAATAACTTTTTTAAATAGCAAGGTAATAATTTTAATTTTTTACTTTGTAGGTTGAACAGTTTGCAACTAATCAAGGTTTAGTCATTGCAGGCTATTATTTAGCTAATGAGAACATCAATGACACCAGGTATAATACTTAAATTAATCAACCATACATTTAAAATTTTTCTTTTTCTAACAAAGTTTTTATTTATTTTATATAGTACTGACAAACCGGCACACAGAGGTATTTCAGAAAAAATTGCTGAAAACTTCAATCATGCAGTTATAGCAGTAGTCGATAATAAAGAAATGACCATTGCCATGAATACAAATCCCTTAAGAATTTCACAGCATTCAGATGGCAAATGGAAATTCAGGGACAAGTCTAGGTAAGTTATTGTTTCTATTAATATTTTTTTTTTAAATTTATTCATTTTCACTTTGTTTATATAGAAGAATTAAAATAAAAACAAATATCATTCTATTACAGCATTAATTATGAAGGAGGAGCTGGTCTCTTAGAAGCAATGTACTATGTGATGAGAAATGAGGAATACAGGAATCTAGTCGACTTCGATAACCACCTTGACAATATCTCATTGGATTGGCGAAATTTGAAGCTCAATAAAGCGATAGACGAGGCTCTAAAGAGCCATCGATAGGTTGAATTTGTAAATAGTACCAGATATACATAATTCTTGTTTTCTTTTATACGTATTCGTATTTCTCAAGGTAATCATGTATAATATTCCACGAATTTCACTAAAATATAAGGAACTAAAATTGTCACAAAAAACCACCAAATTAACGTGACTTTATTTATTTAATAGCTGTAGTTATACCTGTTAAAATAATCTGGACCAAAGCTTAAGTACAACAAAATACATTGAAATCATTGTGTAGAAAGTAAAAACTTAATTGAAAAATAATTTGAGTGGAAAATAAAAGAACGCCATGTCAGGAGGAACGAATGTTTATTTATTCATTCAATATTGTTTTTTCTTTTTTTATTCATTTTTGTTTCATTTGGTGCATAAATGTACGTCAGACGAACGCTCTCAAAGAATAAAACTTGCTGGGCTCATACAACGCCGAAAAGAAACTAAAGAACAAGACTCTCGCGCGAGATATGACTATTAATCATTATTATAATTTTTTTTTGTCTTTTTTTTTTGTTGTTGTCGTGGTCGCATCATACCATATAATCAATCAACATCATCGTCGTCTCTCCTGTTCTCTCGTCTAATCTCAGGTACGGAAACTGCGCATTATTTTTATTTGTTTTTGTCAAATGTATGTAAGAGTATCGTGTATATACTCGGTATATGCAGCGAGGATTCGTCGAAAGACTTGCGAAAAAATTGACTCGTTCGCTTTCTTTCTATCACCGCTGTCTTTCTCAACGAAAGCTCGCCGCGTGGTTATTTTTTTTTTGTTTGTTTGTTTGCGAACCGCGCGTGTCTATCTCGAAAAGATTGCTCATCAATCGAAATTGTTAATAAGTATAGTATTAGAGAATTTCGTCATTTTTGATTGTTTTTACCTTGGAACGCGCGATCGACAGCTTTGTTTTCGCAGGTAGCCACGCGCGTCGCGATCGACTGGTCATTGAACATTTAAAAGTTTTTTTTTTTCGTCATTATCCATGCTAATTTTTATTTTCCTTATGAAAAAATACTTCGAATTTCTAAGACCTAAGTTTTTTTTTTGTTTAGCTAAAAATACCCTTCGACGATATCGGTACTAGTCAACTCAACGATGCAACTCTTTCGAAGTACTTATACTGCGCTTACTCTCATCGTCCAATCATCGCGTCCACCGATCTACAACGATATTGTATACGCCGACGTAACATTTTGGTTCGATATATATGCTGCAAGAATATTGCTAGGACTTGGTATATAGTTCGACAGCTTAAATTTCAAGCAGTACAATTATGTATGATTCTTTCGTTTTTTATATATTTTTTTTTTTTGTAATCGAATTTGACGTGTCAGCTATATCTTTCAGCAGGTACTACCTCAATTTTAAGCTGAACAGTTATTGCTTGGCTACAAATGCAAGGAACTTGTTTTCTCGCAGTTTCAACAATGTTATCGTCGACTTTATTCCTCCCGTTCATTACTCGCACATCTCTCGACTGCATATATATATATAATTCACTTTTCGAACTCGTCGATTATCTCACCGTCAACGTTCCTCTACGATTAGTATTATTTTTATTATATTAAGCGACGTGTAGAATTTTTTTCATTACATATAAAAGTCAAGATATGCTGCCTAAGGCGATTGAAGCCGCATCGAAGATTTCTTTTTTTGCGCGTTTATTCTTCTTCTCGATCTCTTCGTTTTAGTTTTTTATAATATGTGTTCATTGACTCATTGTTTGCAATTGGATATTTCACAAATAATCTTCGTTCCGCTCTGCTATTACAATTATATATATATACTGCTAAAAAAAATGCAAACAGATCGTTTATACAATTATATATACGCTCATCACAATGCGGATTTCTTTATTTATTTATTTTTTTTTTAATTTCTTTTCTTTCTTTTTTTATTATTTTTTGCTATCTTCGCTGATCAAGCAAATAACAAATTACGCAGCTAATAACAATTCTTAAAGGTATCAAATAAAATTATTGCTTATTTCCTATCACGGTTCATTATTTTTTTTTCCCCATATAATATTTTATCAAGGCGTCAATTTAAAGTTTAACACTAAAATTGTAAATTTAAATGAAAAGGGAACGATCTTATACTCTTTATTCTCTCTTATAAAAATCAGATTCGCATTGCATGCTCCTGCGTTGTTATACAAAAAAAGAAATCAATATACATCTCTCTCTCTATAGACATCGCGAAATATCCAATTCACCCCGACTCTTCAACTATATATATGTAACTTAACGCGTTGCGCGCTTTCATCTCTATTTACTCCCATTTAACACACACACATACTAATCTCTCTTTCTCTCGTTCGCTCTCTTCCTCTTTTTAACAATATTCGTTTCACTCTCACACCGAAGATTCAAGCGGAAGCGACGACGTATATATTATAGCACGCGATGTGTTATACTACGTGTTATGCATGTATACGTGTGAGTGCATATGTGTGTGTGTTTTTTTTTATTATTTTTCGCATCACAGATCAATTCAGACGTATCAAAAATACTCGCGCGCGTGTGGTTCTGTGTATGACGTGTGTATCTGTATGTAGAGGTATACGTGTAACATATATGTATGTGTGTGTTCACAACTTATTGGATAAAATGTTCTCGCGTACAATAATAATGGTGTGTTTGATGCGCGTCTGTATATATATGTGTATGGATATGTGTATATGTGAATGCGCGTGTCGTACAGACGCGCGGGAGAGAAAAACGCGCAGCTAAAAGTGTCCTCCTTTTGTCTCTCGTCCTCTCCGCCCCTCGTTTCCACTTCCTTTGCCTCTCGCTTTGCTCTCTTCTTTCTTTTTCTCTCTCTCTTTTTTGTTCTCCCGTTTGTTTTCCCGCTCACAACTTTTGTGTGTTCGTTTATAATAGATATAGATATATATACGTTCCGCGGCACGCGCGCTTCTCTCTACGAAGGTAAAAACAATATACACGTATCGTTTTCCTATCGGTCTCGTTTATCCTAGAGTGTTAAAATATGAGTTTGAGATAATACACATATCATTTTACGCTGATTTGGTCCAAAGCTTTTTTTTCCTCTTCATGATTCGTCGATCAAATCATATACAACGGGAAAGTCCTCGTATATTATGAAAACTCTTTAAATTTCGTTTTTCAAACGTATACTATAATTAACAATTGAAACTGTTATCACTTTGGTGATTCATTTATAATTTATAATAAAAGAGAAATGATTATATACTTGAATTTTGAATTCAATTTTTTTTTACCAAAAAACCATTACGTGAGATTTTCAAGACGAAGAATTTCCCCGACACGATGATATACACTTAAAAGGTACTAGGTAGAACGCATTATATGTATATGAATAGATATCTGAGATAAAAATCTCTCATCTTCGCGTAATAAATAATAATTCATATCGTTCGGATAACACTCATGTCCCTACAAAAAATGAACAGCGACGCTTTCTAAGAAAGAATCCTTTGATTGTTCGTCTCTCGAACTGCCGATGCGCGAGCCTATAATATATTCATGTTTTTCTTCTTCCTCTGTTTTTTTTGTTTACATTTTACATATACTTATGGTGTATATAATATTTTCTCCCTTTAAATATATATATATAGCTGCTTTTCGTAAAAAAGACGCGGCTTAAAATCCTTTTAGTCGTTTAAAGCTACCGACTACGGTCTATCAAAAAACATTTTGCAGCGCTCCATTATCGTTTGGGCTGCCCGAAAAAATTAGCCGTTAAATTACGTCATTGAACAAACAAACAATCAAACGTTTGTCATGTCCCATACAAACGATAAGTCAATGGTAAAAGATAAACAAAGATTTAGTTTCGTAAATGCACATCATTTTGCACTTAATCATATTGCGTTTGATTAAAGGCATATATATTTATTATACGTCAACGACTGTGTGTGTAACGAAATTCAGTTAAATGCAATGAGTTTTCCTCCATTTCGGAGAAAATTCCCATATGCAAAATCGACGAAGCTTCGGATAAAATTGTCTTACAACACACTTCACCTGTTTTTTTTACTTCTTATATACCCTTGACTTTTTTTTTCTTTACGTTTCTATATAACATTACAAAGACGCAGTATAGCGCTATAGAGAAGAGTTTGAAGAATCTTTTTTTTTTATACTTACATTATACATACTTGCTTTTATTTTTGCATTCGTCTAAAAGTCTAAAAGTGATATTTTATTTTGCTTTGCTTTGTGGCTTTTTGCTCATATTCCATTGTGTATGTGTGTGTATATATATAATGTGTATAATACGTGTGGCTGCGTGTGATATTCGCGTGCGCACGATTCGAGGCATAGGTACATATTATCGTAAATATTTTAGACTTCAACCGTAAGTGTCAGACGTCATACATAGGAGTATGTGTGTGTATATTAGCATAGAGTCCGTACTTTCGCTCATCGCTCTCTCTCTCTTTCTCCTTTTAATTGAGATTTTCTGCTCATTTTTTTTTACGGTTTATAATATATGTTTTCTTTATTCTTTTTTGCTTTGTGCAGAAGTGCTTCCGCCTCGCAATCGACGCAGTATTAATTAATCGTGTAGAAAGGGTTTAAGGGAATTTTATTAAGCTTTGACTAAATCATGCTCGAGAAACGTCGAATTCGATTTCTTGATATATAAGTATTGAAAGCCTCGTATCGAATAGATATATAACTATTACAAAAATAAATAAAGTATGTAGAGTGAAAATTTCGTCTCGGCTAATGTAACTTCTCTTTGTTATTTTACAAATTATTCGAAGGAGAACAACATTTGCATTGTATTTGCACAGTTTTTCTCCTTCGTGGTAACAATAGTTTGTACTGATGGTAAATAATTAAGGTAGAAATATATATATGGTAACTATTGCATCATAGATTATCGATTATTTCGTCTACCAAAACGAGAAGTATAGAACGGATTGTGGTTTGTAGAGATTGAGGATAGTGTAACAGTTTGTCAGCTCACAATTATGGCCCTTGAATTTGAAAAAAGAATAAGTATTTAACGAAATATCAAAGTTGATATGAAAATTCAAATTTCGCGCCATTTCGGAGCCAAGTTAAAATTTTTATAACAGCTTTAATGTTCCATGAAAACGAAGTACTCCTATAAAAATAGTTTTTTATAGTCATTCTTTAGTTTCATCCTCACTGAACAACGCAATTTAACAATGTAACATTTTTCCTCTGAGAAAAAGAACAAAGTTTGAGAATATTCGCTTGATTAAAATATATGTACATATCGAAAAGAGAAAGCTAATATTTCTCCATTATTACACTCGACTAATAACCGGTTGTTGTTGTTGTTATTTTTTCAACTTTGCTGTAAAAGCCTGAACGTCGACGATCGATCGTACGACGCTCGTGTTCTTAAAACGTTATACATTCTCTAAAATATATGTATGAAGGGCTTAGCTCTTTCAACAATAAATATTTTTTCTTCGTTTTTTTTCTCCTAATTTTTAAAAAATACAAGACTTACATATCGATACAACATCTTTTGTAATGTTCGTTATAGCAAATTAACCACTTTGTCTTTATTTTATGTATAAATTAATATTGTCGCGATTGCGAGATCGTGATACCGAGGCGCGATCGGCTTGCGATCGTTCTCGGCTCAATTTTATATATTTATCGCCCGGTGAATGAGGATCGACAGAAATCTTATTAGAATCCGACAGTTAGCCACCGACAACTATTCGGTATTATAAAACCAGTACTATAAATTACAAAAATATCTAAAAATTCAAAAATACAGTTGTTATAAATAATAAAAAAAGATCTTTAACATATTGCATACTCCAACAGAATCACTAAAATAAAAAAACATTACCTGTAAACTAACAAAATAATATTATCCAAATTTTACAAATCTGGTATACAAACCCAAAAAGCTCTCTTATCGGATTCGCAACAACTTCTGCGATTTCCCTATCACGCGAGTCACCTTATTTATTTATTTAATTATTCAACAACGACGATATCCTCTGTCACTTCCTCTATACATATCTACGCGCGCACGCACAATGATATTATATTTACAATCTCCTCTTCTCCAACGTCAACAAATACATGTTCAAAACCTTTTCCTCTCCGTCGCTCTCAACAAGACAACATTAAATCTCAATCCACTTTCCACCACATATTGTTTTTAAATAACATTATTACTTCGTTTCGGTGAATTTTTTTATAACAACTGCCTCGATCCGCGCGAAACCGAGTCAACAACGTTTTTTATTTATTTTATTTGTTTATTTTTTTTCTCTCATAGTTATTTCTTTTGTTTATTTTTTTTTTTTTGGACGGTTGTGCTAAAACCAATATCGGAGGAATCCTTCGTTCCTCCTCGGAGCTTTTAAAATCTCCTTGCTTATAATGCTTACATACTTGCTTGTGCGTCGCGCGAGAAAGTATATATTAATATAATATTTAATACGATAATATAATATAATAACGCGTGTGAATGTGTGTACATTATATAAGCCGCCTGCGCACCGTTCATATGCGGGTGAGGCGATTCCGAGGCGCAACGAATATGTATATATACGTAATTTGTAACAAACTCATCGCATCAACTCCTTTTTCGTTCGCGAAGCGCAATAAACGCAGGATGAAAAAATGCGGTTACATGTGTATGTATGCTGTATGTATATATATACGCGTGTTCTTCTCCTCTTTTTTTCCCCCTTGTTTTCATATACATCGTTACGTGTTCTATACGTTACTTTATTATTTTACGTTACTCTTCTCCTCATGCTTTCATATCTCTCTTTCTATATACGTCCTTACTTAAACGAGATCTGCGAAGTGATACGATCGCATGTGGATTTTTCTTTTCAATGTACGCGCGTGTGCGACAAAAAATTCTTCTGTTTTTATTTAATGTTTGTTTGTTTTTTTTGTTGGTTTTATTATTTATACTTTCATTTGCGTCGGCGCGACGACGACATCTGCGGCCGGCCACCATATGCGGCGGTCTGTGCGAGGCGAGCGTCGAACAAAACTGCAAATCAAAACGATATATTAACCTGCGTGATTGGTTAAATTT
The DNA here is from genome assembly GCA_035583055.1 of Torymus tubicola. NCBI lineage: Eukaryota > Metazoa > Arthropoda > Insecta > Hymenoptera > Torymidae > Torymus > Torymus tubicola. The sequence goes on along the minus strand of JAWWEQ010014991.1, from coordinate 94,165 downwards.
ATGTTTTAACGATTGTTTTCTATATGTATATGTATAGGAGAGGGAATGGGGAAAATGGGTGGAGCTTACCGATTGCGTTAAAACGACAGGGGCGAGTCCGTATATTTTTAGTATCGGCTGCCGTTGTAGCTACCAAAGCTGCCAGAGTAACAAAAGCACCCGGTGTCCCGGCAGATGTGCTGGTAGGATCTCGAGCGGCCGTATCCATAACCGTATCCGTACATCTATATAGGAAAATTTTTATAATACAAACTATGAAAATTTTGTTTTTCTTTTTTTGTTCTATATAATTTTAGATGTTAATATCATATGTATAAATACGTTGAATTGTTGAATTTCGTTTCTCGTAAAATTTGTAATGTAAGGAGTTAAAATACGAATGGATTAAGAGGGATTATGGTTTATCAAGAACGTTATTATATTTTATTCTGAAGTATAAATTTCACTCTATTTCATAATATTAGTTAAAAAGGACCGCTAAAATTATATATATTTTAAATTTATTCATTTTTAAAATAAATGCTTTACAAATTCAGTTACTAGTGTTAAAAATATTGATCTTAGTATTACAAGCATCGAACGAATCATGCCATTCGATATGTGGGAACTAACTGAACCGAGAATATATAAAATAAAATAACTATTTTGCTTAGTGACAATCATATATGGTAACTTTAAATGTTAGTTTCTACTTTCAAGACATCATTTTTGTCGATAACCATTACGAAACCAAAACATTTTCTATACATAATTACAAACCGCAATCCAAACCTATACTAAACCATCCACCACTATATATCAACTACCACTATACCTCAACTCTTTCTCTCTATCCACCTACACACATCCCAATATAAACCCCAACTGAACGCACCTTGCTTCCACCCACCTGGACACCGTGGAAGCCCAGCATGTGCTACGTCAATGGTGTTGAGGCCTCGCTCTTAACCGTAGCCAATTGACTGACACCACCGCCACCGGCAGCTGGTATCTGTGGCAATTGTGGCGTACCGGGCCTCATACCCGATAACCGTCTGGGCCAGTGTTGTGGCGATACAGGCGGTGTTGCACGTGGTGTTGCCGGCGCTGAACTTGCTATTGGCGCGTAACGACGTGGCGACGTGGCTGCACTGTTAACTGCTGTCGAACGGCCGATTGCTGATAGACTTGATGTACTACCGCCGCCGCTGCTGCTACTACAAGCTACTGCTGATGACAGGTCGACCCTCGATACAGCTCTGTATGTATGGGGTTGGGAGAATATTATGTATATTGATGATATATATATGGTTTATGTTATATATTAGGCGCGAGTAGTAAGTGAAGATTTTGAGATATATGATAGAATTTTTTTTCTTTCTTTCTTTTTTTCTTATTTTTTTTTTTTGATAAATTGCATACTCTGGTAGAAATGTTAACCGTAAATTGGCTATTTTGTTGGCTGTGTTTATGGCTATGAGCAGACTGAGAGAAGTATATCTTTATGGCTGACATGTTTATGTGCAGCTTTGATATTCGAAACCGCAACGTTGTAATAGTTACAACATGTATATTTTAATAGGTAAGATTTTAGAAGGTGAAATCTAATATCGTAACCATTACAATAGCAATGTATTATTGTAATATAGCGAAATGTCGGACGATTGATATGGCGAAGTAACTATTATTATATTTTATGGATATTTCGCTATATTATACCGTTTGAGAAATCCTTGTCTCAGTGCAATTGACTGCTTTTATTGTATACCAAATTGTTTCAAATAAAAATTTTAGCATTTTCATTTGACAGCATTATTCTAGCAATTTGTACTGTTTTGTAATGATTTTTGTTTAATTAAATCTGGTTAATTTTCTACCAGCGCAGTGGTAATTGTTTTTGAGAATTTTTGTTTTTAGCAATCAACTACGTATTTCTTTCTATCTTCGAATCTTTAGCATTTATTGTTCTGTAAGGTATTTTGAATAAAATGCAATCGGATTGAGAAATGCTAAAAAATATATATACAATTTAGGCAACTACATGTTGGCTTTGACATCCCTTTACGGTTCATCTCGTAACTTATAAACTCTCACATAGTATTTATATGTTTTAAATGAAAGCGAACCTATGGTTTTTGATCATCTAAAAAAGAATACACAGTACACACAGTGCTAAATGTATTTTTGATAATTCTGAAAACAGACTTTATACAACACAAGTTAAAGCGGTTATGATAGCGATTCGAGAATGAACGAATGAAAAATTATGTCCTGATAGTCATTATACAGATGAAAAAATAAGTGTAAAATCGGCAAGACGAAAATTTTATAATATATATGGTTTTGGTGCTTTCGACGATGCACTGCAGATTTTTAATAATGTTAATGGAATATAATGTCAAGCAAAAATCTTGAGTCGTTTCACTAGCTAAATCCGTGCCAAATTGTATAGCCCAAATCTCTTTTTTTGTACAATTTGTATATAAGGATTCCAAAATTCTGATTAAGTATTTGTTAGGGTATATAAGTTTCACTTTTTTACATGTATGAGATATTTCATATAGTTATATATACATTTAATTAAATACTTTTCCTACAATCGCTATATATATAATAATCATGAAATAAAAATAAAACAATATAAAAAACTATCACAAGATTGCCAACGTTTTGTGAAAAAAACAACTAACTCTAAAAAGCGCTGTGTTTTAATATTTATATATATATCGCATGTTTAACAACCAGCCTATACTATATAATACTTTATAAATTGTCAACTGTAATGTATTAGTGATGCATCAAACGAATGTAATACGTGACATTTGATTCAATTGCGTATACTAATGTTCTAGTCCAATCGATTTTTTTTTCACTCTCCACGCACACTTTGCTCTTCCTCCTGTCATTTATCAGAGAAAGACTCAGCAAAATTCAAGCTACGCTGAACGACACATCATGGTTATTATTTAAATGAGCGTCGATTTTTTTTTTTTCATGTGTAGTAAAAAACAACTACATGTTCGGTGAAAGCGTTATACACGTGCGCGTGTGTTTAGTGCACACACTGATAAATGTCTGACCCATGACTTGCCTTACGTCTTCCTCTTTATGAGTTTCCACGTCATCTACGTGTCCTTGCGTACGCGAATATCTACTGAATTCGGCCAGACAAAATATGAGCATTAATATACTTTTAACTGCACTTTTCGTTACTTGCGTTAAATTATTGTTAATTTCTTTTTTCATTGTCAAGACCAATATAAAAAAAAATAAATTTCAACAACTTTAACCCCTTTACAAAAACAAAGAGAACCAATAATAAATATACCTGGAGGTAGGCGCAGAACCCGTATAATAATGAAGGCCAGCGGGTCCGCTCCGCGGCCGACACGAGGCGGAGACGACGCTCGCTGAGCGCGGCATCGCAGGCGAGGGTGGGGCCGAGGGTAGCAGACGTGGTGTCGCCGGTGGTGTGCGACCGGTGCTACCACCACCCATGCTCCCTTGGCTGCTCGTCGACGATTTTCTCCTCAAGTTCCTGTAACGGTAGACGCCCCAATATGTAGGCTGTCGGGTATGCGTAGAATATAGAGGATATGTGGTTTATATAAGAGGGTAAGCTGGTGCATATTATAACCGTGGTACTTTGTTTAGGAAGCTATTGTTTGTAAATGTGTTTTTTTTTATAATTTCGATTGAGCTATGGTCACTGATACGATGGAAATGAACTTTTTTAAAAAGGATTTTACTTTGGTTAGAATAAATTTATAACAAAATGTGTTTGATAACATAATTATAAATAAAATAAGACAGAGATAATTCACAAGTATTATCTACATAACAGTGAGAAACGTATAAAAGTAAAGTTTGAAAACTAGTAAAACTTAATAAATCCTATAAATTAAGTTTTTATTGATAAGATCAATGCTATTTCCGTTATGTTATAATTTCTCAGAAAGTAGAATACACGTTAATATTAACGGTTTGAAATAATAAAAAATTTATATAACTGTGAACCGAATTAGAAACTGCAATATTTAATCTAACAAGGAGAGGGTTTCAGTTGCGGGAAACGGATTTTAGCGGTCACTTAAGAGTCTATTTCTGGTAACTAAAAATGCAGCCAGTGCTGATAATTTCGTCAAATGGGCCCTTTTTCTTAAGATATGGGCTACTTAATCTCAAATATCCTCTATTTTGTTAAAAAATGATATCTCTTCTATTGAGTGTCACATTGCAAATATTTACGATAAGAAAACGAACAAAAGAGATTATGAAAGTAGACAGTAAAAGTTAAAATTTAAGTCCTGATTCGTTAAAAAATATTAATTTTTCAGAAAGTTACGAGCAATTAACGATAGCGAACGGAAATGGTTAAAAATTTGTCTTCATTTTCACCGATTAAATGGATCGTATTTTTAACCATTATCGTTCGCTATCTTTAATGGCTCGTAACTTTCTGAAAAATTAATATTTTTTAACGAATCTGTGCTTTTAGCTCTTATGGTTTACTTTTATAATCTCTTTTGCTTGTTTTCTTATCATAAATATTTGCAATGTGAAACGCAATAGAAGAAACATCATTTTTTTAACGAAATAGAAGATATTTGAGAATAAATTACCCATATCTCAAGAAAAAGGGTCCATTTGATGAAATTATCAGCAGTGGCTTCATTTTTAGTTACGAGAAATACTCTCAAGTGACCGTAAAAATCCGTTTCCCGCAACTGAAACCCTCTCCTTGTAAGTACCAACATACATATTATTTATTTTTAAGATTAACTATGATTGATTAAATAAGAAAAAGATATAATTTTCTTGTCTATAGGTATTTTAATATATGTTATAAAATTTTATATTATTTAAATTATAAAAAAAATTTATAGGTATTAACAGAGGAAAAAATCTTACATCTGATTATTTTTAGATATATTATTTTTAACGAATCTAATCAGAAAGCTATTTAAATTCATTGACTTTATATTGATTTTATAGAAATCTAAAAATAAAAAAGAGTATTTTCTGTTCTTCAATTCGATAAATATAAATAAAAAAAAAATAGAACTGAAAAATTTTATTCACGTAAAGTATTGTTAATTCACTGAATATATTGATTTATATAGACGAATTCGGAGCATGTTTAATAGGCCGATATGATATACAGCATTTAATCCGATATACGTAAAAAGTTGCTATATACATGTACATAGACACAGAGCTGAAAGTGAAACTCGTGGCGTGTCGTACTGTAAGACTTCCCTTAAGTAGATACGTGCCAAGTTTAGTCAGACCGATAAACTCACGGAAAAAGAGGCGCACAAGCGAAACTCTGACCGCGCGCTCTATCAGAGCAAGAGAACTTTTCCAAGATACTTTTATAAATATCCCACGGGACTTAATTATCGTTGCGTACGTCGTGGTTTTTTTTTGTTATTCTATAGAAGAGAGAAAAGATTTTTCTTGTTCTGGTATAACGGATGAGGCGAATTGTCGAGCGATTTAATTGCGATAAAATGCTTAATGGAGAGGAAGAAAATTTGTTTGCATCACGTGAAATTTAAGATAAAACTGTACTGATTTCTGCCTCGTAGATTTTCATAAAGGGCGAGGAGGCGATATTTCAAGTAAACTCGGTGAATTCAAAGCGCATTTCCATCGATTTTCGATGTGTTACTCTTAAAAATATATACGATGAAAATTTCAGAGAAAGTACGTGAGTGAAATATGTGCAGTAAATCGTTTAAGTAAATGTATCCCCTCAGCTGTACAGTTCGCGACGAATTGAGTTCCATGTTTTCCACGTTTAAGCTCTGAATTTTAAAATCTTACACTCCAAAAAACAATATATTTAAATAAAAATAAAATTAAAATATATTTTAAGCAGAATATTCTACAAACACTAAACAAAAAATAACAAAATCAATGCTAAAAGCTACACAAATCACGCAGTGCCTGCGGAAATTCTCGAGAGCCAGAAAACTTTGGAACTTTCGATTATTAGTTTCGAGGGAAAAATCAATTTAAAGTTCGCCGAATTGATGGAATGACTGGGCTGTAGTATATATATATATATATATATATATATGCCGGCGAGTGTATGTGATCGATGTGCTTTTTGAGTGTCCGAAATTTTAAACTCGAATTTTTGCGCGTATATATATGGAGATACTTGTTTGACAATGATTGATAATAAAATTTCAACATTTTGTAATGGTATAATGGCTGTTAGCCATAATGAAGTTATGATATTCGGTAACACTCTGTACGTGTTTGCTAACAATGTGAAAATATTTGAACATGTCAAAAGTTTTTTAATATTGTTGTACAAGCGCAGTAAAAACCCACGTGTATGTACATATAAATCATCACAAAGTAAATTATTAATCAAACTATGCGTTTAATAATTGATACCTTAAATATTTATTTACTCAAATATTTCAATTCTTTTGCATGATAAAAATCACATGGCACCACTTTCACTACACTTTTAACATCATTCACTGCGACAGCTGTGTAACCGTATTTTAAAATCACAACCACCTTACCGCACTGTATATTCAATAGTATTAATTCCACGATCAAATGAAGACCCACAATTCCACGTCCCACCAACGTTAATCACGTGTTAATCTCAACGATCTTATTACACGTTAACTTTCTGTGTACCTACATACATAACAGGAATAAGTGTTGTACATAAAAAAAAAATAAATAAATACATAAGAAAATATATATATATACCTCTTGGAGGGCTGCCGGCAAAGGCCAGTAGGACAGGTCCTGCCCATCGCGCATTTGCCTTCGCAGATCTCATTCGAGAGAGCGAGACCCTCGTAGCTAATCAGTGTTAGCCGGCAGGCCTCCGCGTCTTGAGCCGATAGGGCCATACTTGGATAGCGCTCACGCAACCGTCGCCTCTCCTGTGGGATAGAAAATTTAGATTGTATAATGTAAAGAAAAAGGTTTACTGGTATGTAGAAAAATACGAAGGGATGGATTTTTTTCGTAAATTACTGGTGGCTGAAGGATAATATATTTTAAATTACGAAGGGATGAATTTTTTTCGTAAATTACTGGTGGCTGAAGGATAATATACATTGACAAATTAATAATTATAGGAAATGTTGAGAATTGAAATGAAAAATGAAAAAATATAATAATTGTTTACTGATTTATTTTAGTTGTTTTCTTTCTTAAATCTCCATACGTTACTGTATAATATCAGGTGTTTATAGTAATAAAACACTTTGCATCTACTTATAACCCGAAAACCATCAATTTCCAATACCGTTTCTCCCAAAAATAAAAAAATATTCTAACAAAAAATACCCAATGATTGATCTTTTTTCCTTTCCTACGCAAAACATTGGAATTCTATCCAAGTTTAACTTCTACCTCACGATATTCCTCGCCTCAACCCCAGCAATTTTTCCATCACCACCCGTTCCTCATTTTCTCCTCCCACAACAAAATAGCTTTCGCCGAACCCTAAACCTTTGCATTTGAATTTCTAAATATCACCGTCCATACCTTATTCGCTTCACATATATGTATATACATATACCTGCACCTCGTAAGTTTCAAATCGAAGGGAGAAAAAGGGCAAAGGTAAAAATCTTACCGATCGATATACAGTGAGAGCTTTTTACTAGCGTTTTACGCCGCTTTCTCTCTGTCGTTCTATATCTATATACACTATGTAATGGAACCCCGGTGCGCGAAGAAATCGATCTCGCGCCGAGATCCGAGACGCGTATATAAGTATGCGAGCACGCGAAACTTTCGACTATACCTCTTTTCCCTCGCTGGTGCGGTGTTTGGTTTCGGCGGGGTGGAATTATTTTACAGCGAGGTAGGGTTGGTAAAAGGAAAAAAAAGAATGTATTAATAGCGAGAGAAAGAGAGTGAGTGAGTGAGTTAATCGTGAGACATATAGAGGTGGTGGGGTATTGACTAAACATACGTGATGTATTGAGTGATGTGGGAGGAATTTTTTGGCTCGTTATCAATTTGTCAATGCTATACGAATAAGGTCGTTTGTTAGTTTCTCTTTTTTTTATCTTTTTTTGAATTTACGCGAATCTTCGAGATGGTTGATGTTGAGTTCTATAGATTTACAAAAAAAAATGTAACAATTCTAACTTCAAAGAGTAATATGTTATATAGGATTGGTTACAGATATATATGTTTTTTTTATATCTGTTCCATTTCTTATCGGGGACAAACTTGAACGAGTTTACAGACGTTTTTGAATTTTTTAAATTAAACCTGTCGAGGCTCGGGCTGATAAACCGTCAAAAATACCCTGTACACGACCGAAATGACGTGAAAAGTTTATATACTCTCGATAAGGAGATATCTATATGCCACCCTTCGTTATTTCTGAAAATAGCGCAAAAGTTCAAGACGTTTGCGAAGAAAACATTCTGTTGATTGGTACGGCTGTGTAATTAAGCTAATGTATACCTACCAGAAGTTGATTATTAATGATTTCAACTACAGTTTTCAACTCTATTACTTGTATGTAACTTTATGGTTTTTATGTAATTATTTCGATAAATCAATTACCTTATCCTATCTTTAAAAAAGGATGGATTTGTTTTGAAATCATTTTATTCGTGATTTGATTAATGGGAGTAATGGGTTGCTAGGTTACAAAAACAAAAATAGCGCGTTTAAAGATGGCTATAGTTTTTCAAAGGCTTAAGTAGCTTAAAAAAGAAGCCAACAAGATTTCATATAGTTCTATTTATTTGCGGTATTTTACCATTGAACTTGTAATGTACTACATCATCGCTACTAATTTGAAAAAATAAAAATAATTTCATAACGACATATACAAAGAACGTCTGAATACGCATTTATAAGAATTCATATATATGTAAAAACAACATATAGACTGAGAAATTTTAATCAACCTTCATTTTTACAATTCCTCTATTAACTATTCTAATTTACAACGTCACCTTCGCCCTGAACACCCCCTTCGCCATTTACCCATCTACCCTCTCCTCTCTCACTCTTATCCCACAACCACAACCATCACTCACCTCCTGCAACCGGGTGGACTCGAAATCCTCGAGCTGCTGCTGAAAGCCGACATTCGGATTGGCCACTGCTCTACCCACTCTCACCACTTTAAGCGCGTCCTTCCACGACAGATTAGTCGTGCTCATGATATAAGCTACGGCTACTGTCACGCTACGCGACATACCGGCTAAACAATGTATCAGCACGTTGCCACCACGAAGACGCGCCGAGTGTATGAAATCGTTGCAGATCGAGAAGTACTGCGAGAGATTTTGGTCTGGTGTGTCAGCCGCCATGATGCACAGGTAGTGCTTGTCCTGAAAAATAAATTGTAGGCAAGAGGATGATGTGGGTGCGATAGGTATAGAGTGTGGTTTCAATTGTCTTTTTCGTGAACTTTACTTAAGTTTAGGTCTTTTTTTATAGTAGCGGTGGAACGTAGAAAGTAGTTCCTTTATAAAAAAGTAAAGTTCAGGAAAAATTTTTTTTTTGTAAAGTGAATGTGGTAGTACGTAATCGGATTATGATTAGGAACTCTTTCATGAGACATGAGTAATATAATTACGTACTGGTACATTCACGCCATTGTTCAAGTTTTTCTGTTTCATCTATCGATATAGCAAAAAGCACTGCCTAAAACTTTTGTCTATTAAAGCCTAATACATACCGGATTAAGATTTTATTGGTAAAGACAAAAAAGTAGTCTGTATACCAATATTTGCATTCTAACTATTATCAGTCCACTGTTCCTAATATTCTGAAGAAAATTTATACATTATATGTATATATGTCAAGAAAGTTATTTTTTTCATACTTTTTTTCATTAAAGTAGCGTTTTTTTTCACCTGTAAAAAATTTTCCCATAAGAAAAATGTAGTGGTAATAAGTTATTAAAAAACAATTATTGTCATGCACAGTATATCAAAAATCAAAAAGTATCTAAGGCAAAATTTGATATATTATGAATGAATCGTATTCATTAGAATTCAGTGTATTCATAGTATTGTCAGTTTATTACGGATTTCATCGAATTCTAATTAAATGCAACGATTCATAAATTCTGACGTTTCTACCTTCAAGAAATTTCTACGAAATTCCAGTTAATCGTCAATCATTGCACAGTATATTTCATGAAAAAGATGAAAATAATCATACCGTTTACTGAATAAAGAGCCATATCGAAACTAATCGAAATTTGCTTTAAACCTAATGCACGTAATAAGCATAGACATTTCTACCCTTTAAAATCCATTTATTACACTTCTAATTTGAATTAGTGAAAAATTGCAATGTTTATTGAAAATTAAAAATCAACCAAAATTTCAGTGATAAATTTCATAGATCCAACTTTAAAAAATAATCAAAAGATTCACTATATATACCCACCACATTGAAAAATCCCCATTACAAAAACCTACTTAATCCCTACACATTCTCATCGCACATACCCACTTACACATAACACACACGTACACATAATAATACTCACCGAATGCAACCGTTTAGCAGCATCGTGGATCGCTAATATATGAGTGATCTCGAAGCGCTCGAGTTGGGCCGCGTCCTTGCTGTCCCGATAGTTGCCCACGTAAAGGCCCGGCAGAACCTGCGTGCAAACAATCAACAATCGTACACATTATAAATATACATATCACATATAGGTGGAGAATTACAAATACACACATATATGCGTATACTTTGCTCACACATATACATATATGCGCACATGGACGCGAGAAAGAGAGAGCCGACGATAAAAGAGGAGACGTAAAAAAATATATAATTTGATACGTCAATATTCGCGTCAATCGGCGCGCGACGCGCTCGTAATACCGCGAGATTTTACGTCCGTCGGATAACGCAACGGGTCGATCTTTCGTTCTCTCTTTCTACGTACGCATGTAAGTATATTATGTATATGTGTGGAAGTATCATGGGGCGTTGATAAATATTATATACACATGACGTTGGTTGGAAATATCGTTGGCTAAGTGTTCCCGGATTTCTTATGTGCTACGTGTATTTTTTTTCTTTTTATACTTTTAGAAATTTTTAATATAGAGTATATCGATACGAGGGTAGAATATTCAGGATCCGAAATCAGTGCAGTGTGGTAGGTGTGTGTAGCAACGTGTGCGGGTAATTTATCGGTTCGATAAGTATTGTTGGCACTCGAGTGGTAAATTAAAAATTGGTTTTAACATGATATTTCATTAAAATAATTAATGTTTAATAAAGTTATAGCTCGGTGAAAATTACTTAATGCCGTATTGGCTCTATCGGAAACTGTTGTACTTGTTAAACTCATATCTTTTCGGAACATTATTATAAGCCGTTGCTCGATGATTTAAAGGAGCGGCTGAAGAAGGATAAAGAAAAATCTGGGTGCAATTAAAATGGCAATAAAAGAAAAAAAATTAATAAAAATAATTTTTGTTTGTAGAAGTATTAAAATGTTGTTGTAACTGTCTTACAAAAAAAAAGTTGAAATGTCGTAAAGAAAAAATCCCTTTTCGTAAAATATAGAAACTCCATTGGTTTTCTAATGACAACCCCCGCACTTAACCAAAAAAAAAGACCAGGTGCAAATTACCTCGCCCTCTAATCTTTAAATCCACATCTTGCGAGCATGATAGAATCAGTACCTTATATACAATTTTCAGAAAATTCCACTCAACCAAACCTGCATCATCAATTTTCCACCCCCATATCTATACCACCATCATCATCACCACTTCCTCCTTTATCCAACCACGCCGACCTTAGCCTTGCTCGTTCTCTCTCTCTCTCTCTCTCTCTCTCTTTCTCTCTCTCTCTTATACACATACACATTCGTCGTTAGAATAACATATCGGCACCGAATTTATCGGCCACTCTTTCCTCTCCACCTTCTCCTCATCTCTCTCTCTCTCTCTCTCTCTCTCTATTTCTTCGCGCTCGTACAAATTAATAAACTCTCTCTCTCTCACTCACTCTTTTATAAGTTTACGATCCAAGGGGGGGCCTCTTATCACCCACACGACGTACTCGCGACGCGGGCGCGCGTGCGGCCAGTTCGCGACGAGGTCTCGACGTACGATCACAATAACCGAGGCGCGCGCGAGCACACGCATCACATTCGCCACTCGGTGCTCGCGAGGTACGGACACGAGGAGGAGGAGACATAAGAGAGAGAGAGAGAGAGAGAGTGTGCGCGAGAGAAAGAGTGTGAGCAGAAAAAGATCATTATATATAACCAAAAGGAAGAAGAATAAGAACAAGAGAAAAAAAAATGAGGATAACCGAAGGACCAAGGTGGCAAGTACCATCATCATGCCACCATCAACTCGTTGTTTACTTAGCCGCGTTACTCGTCTTAGCACTCGGCGTTTGCAATGCCGTGCCACAATCGACACCGGTTCCTACCAAAGGTATATTAATCGTCATCATTATTATGATTACTATTATTTCCTATTTGTATATGTCGCTATAATTGCCCTGCTTGCGCGCGGTTATATACCGCGCGTCGCGGTTTAATTGGTATTATAGAGAAATCGATTATTAGGCGGAATATTAACGGGCACGCGAAACCGGCCGTAAAAAAAAAGAAAACGGCAGGAGAACAGTCGGGCCTCATTGGCACGTAGCTTACGTTTGCTTGATTTATTATTTAAGCTTTTTTAATACTCGGTTCCGGCTTCTATATACGCGCTACCGTTCGTTGTAATAGCCCCGGTTCTTTTATAGAAATATATATGTATATATACACGTAGAGAGGGAGAAATAGAGAGAGAGAGAGAAGGAGTAAGCGAACGGTACCGCGTCGTAATAAGAAAGAAGAATAAAGGATGAATTGTATATACACGCTGTGTATGCAGTTTAATCAATTTTCTATTGGTTTGGCTATATATATATACGTACGTAATATTATTCGAATATTTCTATATACACAATTGGCCTGTAAATCTAGAGCCGAAACGAAGGAATTATTCCCGAAATAGATTAAACTTGTTGAAGGATAGTAAAGTTAGAGTCCGCGCTGTCTGTCTCATTTTTCTCTTCTGGCCCGTAGCCAAATGACTCGAAATTATGCTCTATATATATATATAGTCGTAACTCGCTAAAAGGACTTTCGAATCGGGCGATTATCTATTCAAGCGATGACGGATCGATCTCGTAAATATATATGTATATGTATGTATATATGTAACGCTATATGAGAATATAACGGGCGTTACAGACCACGAGACAACGATCGGATCGGTGGAGGCATCCAACCATCCGTTGAGTGCCAATGACACGCAAGCGCGTATGTATCATCCGGATCCGCCAAAGAAGAAGAAACCGACAACTGCCGAACCGACGAAGGACGATGCTTCAACGTTAGCAGCAGCAGCGTCAACGTCGACTACGTTAGCACCATCGACGACATCTGAGGCATCATCATCGTCATCGTCTTCAACAACGTCAACAACAACGCCAATACCGTCGACTGAACCCGAAGGTAGAAATAACAAATTGTTACCGAAGGAACTCCTTGGAAAATCAGCTGAATGCGACTGCTCCATGTCGGATGCGACACGTGAAGATGAATTAGTCGATTGGCTGAAAGGATTGTCAGACGATGAGAAGCGTAAGATCTTAAAGAAAGCGGGCATCGACTTACCTGCTTTAGCTAATTGCGCACGTCGTAGAAAGTGCAGCGAATGTCGTCGTAGAAAAGCTACAACAGCAGCTCAGAAATTAGAAACTAAACGGTCCCTTACGGCAACTACAAGTACAAGTACTACAACTACGACTTCTACGACACCATCACCAGCGGAATCTGTTGATAAAAAGGGTACTAGTGTAACGGCTGATACGGAAGCTGAACCTGAAGGTCGTAAAGGTACAACGTTACCGCCTAAGAAGGAGAAGAACAAATGCCGAAGGAAGAAGAAGCAACGTGCAAGTGACGATGGTGAGAAATTAACAACTAGGAAGAGAATGGATAACAAGAAAACGGTGCGTATGTTAGCGGACGAGGATGATGAGGATATTAAGAAGAAGAAGAAGGATGATGATAGCGAGGATAGTAAGAAGAAGAAGAACGAGGATGATGAAGAACCAAAGAAGAAGAAGAAGACCGAGGATGATGAAGAACCGAAGAAGAAGAAATCGGAAGATGATGAGGAACCGAAGAAGAAGAAATCCGAGGATGATGAGGAACCGAAGAAGAAGAAGGAATCGAGGAGGAACAATAAAAAGAAGAAGTCGGATGAGGAAGAGGAACATAAAGAGGAGACAGCAACGGCTAAACCACAGGAGGACAAGGTTGTGCGTATGTTCGAGCCCACCCAGAAGAAAGAGTGAGTGAACGACCGACGATTTTACTATAACCATACGATGACGATGACGACAACGACGACGACTACAATGATGATTTCGAATTTCAGATATGATTCTTAACAATTCTCTTTATGTATACACTCTTTCTCTCGCTCTCACTCACACATCTTCTTCTTATTCTTCTTCTATTTCTTTTCGCGTTTGTTTGTTTGTTTGCTCGTTCGTTTTGGTTCTTTATACGACTGTCTAGACTGATACGACGATATAAATATACGATGAAGGCACAACCATACACGCGCGTCTGTATTAATTCGAGAGGCGGCTATTAAAAGAAAAGCCCCTTATGGTTTTGTAATAGTCGTTATACATAAATTACACATATATGAATATTAAAACAAAAAAAAAACCACATGTCTGAGATGTCTAAATAAACGAGAAATTCAATCTTTCTATTGTTGTCTTCTTCTTCTTCTTCATATCTTCTATTGGACAATCAGATTACAAGTAAGGGTGTGTGTTGGGGTTGTTGTTATATATATATAAGGTATATAAAGCCCACTTAATTAATCGACTTTTCAATTCGCGTGCGTTTAAGAGAGGAATACAACCGTATATATCTATATTTATATACGTATACATCGATAGGTTAATTAAGACCGGGGCTAGAGAGAAATCAAAACAGAAAATGAATTACCATCCGCGATCGTATAAAACCAATCTAAGTAAAACAAAAAAAAAGAAAAGAAAAGTGGAACGTCTGGTGTATATATATACGTACATCGCGGTCTCAATACTACATACCCGCGCGAGAGAAGAAAGAATTGAGAACGCGCCCTTGTTTGGCCCTCTCCGTGCGCGCGCGTTTGTTTTTTTGCTTTTTACCGAATTCTCAGTATAACCAACGGTCAATTAGGATCTCTCGGTCTCTTATTAATACCCCACCAATGCGTAAGAAAGAAAGAAAAAAACGTATACATATGTACATTCACATACATATACATGTGTCGGTATATATATGTATATATATATACACGGGTGTATGTAGCGAAGCGACGGCATTGTTCGACAGTCCGCGGTGAAAATCGATTTCGCACGCCGCCGGCTGTCGCTCCAGTTTCCGATCCGTGGCCAGGTATATGGACATATATATATATAGAGAGAGAGAGACGCGTGTGTATACGGGAAACAGGTGTTGATTTCGCGTTTTAGTCGTTGGTGACGTTGGTGGTTGGTTGATTATGTCAAGGGGTAGGAAGAGGGTGTAATTGGCAAGGGTAAAATTTGGTGTATGTGTGTGTGTGTATAGGTAGGTGGTATATAGGATAATACGTTTAATGAAAAAAATGTAGATTTTAGTCATTATTACTATATGATCGTATAGTTGTCAAAATATAGTTAAAGATTCAATTTTTTTTTAAGTAGAATAAATACTATATTTTAGTACTATTATCATTATCAACCATATATTATTAGTAAATTTTATTATAAAATATCATGGTTGTAACGATTTTGCATTATGGTAATAATAACTATATGTTCACCTTAGCGTTAGTTTAATATATAGACGATCACTAGATCATGGTTCGATAGTCTACTTTGAAGATGCGGTTACCCATTTCTCATAAATTCATAATCAACCTCATCATCATCAACCAACGACCTATCATTCCGCTACACATCTTTCCAAACATCTTAATTTTCAATAACAATTACACATACGTATACATCGTACCATTACCCAGTATACATTCGTTTCTACATATCGCATTACACCATCGCCGGTATACACAACGAAAGGTAAAAGTACTTACTACCTATATAAACGCGTGTCCCCCCCTATAATCAGCTATATTTATTGATATTTATGCCGTCGATGTTATTTATGCCGATAGTTTGCTCGCGCACTCGCTCGCAGTATAGGTATATAGACCTAATTGAAATATAGCTCGGAGAGACCGCGCGGCCACGCGAGAATCGAAGCGAATCTCTCTCTCTCTCGTCGTTGACATACGACTGGAATGGGGAGTTTGATCGACAGTGTAGAAGCATAAAAAAAGCTTAGGTCCCATATATACACTATGTATACTGTGTCACACCGATGTATGTATGTAGTGAGTGACAGTTCGATAAAACAACGAGGGAATTAAAAAATATATATGTATATATAATAATATATCGTATTCGCTGATAGGTATTGTTGTAGAAAGCTTTATTAACTCATGGGTGAAGAATGAGAGAGATAAAGAGTAAGAGAGAGAAAAAAAAACAAAGAAGGTGTGGGGGATTTTCATATAGAGATTTATGTATATATAAATATTGGTGAAATAGTCGAGAAAGTATACGAGGCTTAACCTATTTATCCAGTTCACTTGAAAGAAATAAATTTCCCGGTTAAATATTTTCCAGGCTGCTAATTTTCCAAGTGTATATATATATTTATGTATATTATACATAGTATATACAAGTGGCTAGTTTGATTGGCAATCGCGGCTTTTATTGTTCAATCAGCTTTTCGCGTTTACATATACATAAACCTATCGGTATACGGAAAATGGAAATGTTTTTTCTCTCTCCAATGTACCGTTAAATCGTACTATTTATCTACTATTGATACACGCATATTATTAATATACTTATAACGACGGAATAATCGTTTTTAATTGTAATTTTCTCCCGCGCGGAAAATGATACAAGCCGTAAACAAATATCCAGAACCTATTGTTACACTCTGTTTATTGTCCTCGTAAACTAACTCACGCGCATATATAATATAAACTTGCAAAATTTCATATATAGGCACCGACGTCGTCGACGCTGCATGCGCATTTGCTAATTAATTCTCCGCGCGGCTTTTGTTCCGATATATACAATAACATATATACATACATATATATAAGAACAAAGTTGACCGGCCACACGTATATATATATATATGTATATATAGGAATACTTGAAAAGTTATCCACCTACATACACACACACATACGCGTTACGGTATATAAACATTTATCTGGAGAGTGAGCCATTCGGTCGCGTATCGCTTAATAGGCTTTATAAAATTTTTTAATTCAAGGAAACAATATACCCGAGACTTGCGTCAAATTGTAATGCCTATAAAACTTTTCCTTTCCTTCATTTTTTTTTCTATTTTCATTTCTATATTTTCAATTAAAACAACGTGTATAATTATATACGCATGCCTAAATGCACTTGTAGATATTGTAATAATATTTCACATACGCGTTATACTTATGCGATCAACGTACTCAGCATACATACACACACACACACATATTACATCAGGTATAATCCCAGTAGTCGACATCTTAATTCATCGTTGCGTATATATCGACAGCGCGCGTGCGACGAGAGAAAGAGAGAGAGAGAGAGGCCAATAATTCCACTGAAAATTGAAACAACTCGTATATATAGCGTAGTGTGGGGTTTGCCTGTTTTTCTTTTTTTACGCGCGAGATTAAACGTTATAACGGTATATATACCACCTACTGAGATACTCGGCTATATAGCGAGAGCTCGCGATACATTTGTTCAATTATTAAAGTACAACGCAGGCCGTAAATTTTCTACATGAGCAATATCAGGCTACCTCGCGAATGCGCCGCCTTGCGTATGTGTGTGGTGTATATATGTATTATATATATTATATATATAACTGATACAGATAGACGAACCTCATGCGCGTGCGCAAGTTGAGGAGTAGGTGTGTAGGTATATTAGCGTCGTGCGTCTTTATTTATTTTTTAACTTTTCTAGTTGTTGGCGGTGATGCTAGATTTGAAATAATGTGGTATGGGTATGTGGACAGGCGCGGAAGTATATGCGTGGATGATTGACCTGAAATCTTTTTTTCATGAGCTAATTGGTCGGGAGGATTTGGAGATTGATGGGTTGATATATATGTATGGACAATCGAAAGAATTCCTTTTTGTAATTTTTGGAAAGATTTTAACGAAGTTGCGGGAAGAATATGAATGAAAGGTAATTTAATTTTTTGTTTAATTAAGAGCATTTATTTCAGCAAGAACAAACTTTTAACTTATAATGGTAACGTAACAATAAATTCATATAAAAAATTAATATCATTTTAAAGAAACCATTGATTTTGCAAGTTTATTTAGTAACTTTGAATTTCATAATTATATTTACGTATGATTAATAGAAGAATATACATTGTGGTTTAATCTAAATATTAGGGATTCTCTTAAATTATATGAGAGCTGCTGTATATATGTGGCACATTAAATAAATGTTTATTGCACATTGAAATTTATACTGAAAATCTAAACCAAATACAGACTTGAAATATTGTAATGCTTATACTCTAACCCGGAAATAGTAAAATATATATCATTTTTTAAAAATAAACGGTATATCAAAATAATCATTACATTAACGCAACATTTTAAAAACTATTTAATCTCAACCTGAACAACACTAATTACCAACATTCTCGACAACCACAATCGCCAGAATTCCGAGCATTCGGAAACCGTTGTTTTAAAATCAATTTCAAGAGTAACAAAAAAAAATTAAACTTCGCAAGTAATTTGTACTCGAACTATAAAGCACCACGAGCATCAAAGGCCCTCCCCAGCAGCGGCCGTTTAATTACACGAACACGAAATTCTTCGTTCCTAAAAACTCTCCTAACAGTACAGCCTCCCAGCAGCCTCAATAAATCCGCCCTTTAACCGTTTACCCCAACACACATACACCCGAAAGTTCCACATTCCAGTCTCTTAACAACGATAAATCGCCCTCTTTTAACCTCCCCCGCACGTGAGCAAGAGAGGGGAGAAAATCAAAGTGTACCTCTTCAGGACACTCAAGAGCTCGCGCGCGCAAAGTTCTCGCGAAATATAAGTTTCTCAAAGTTGTTTATTAATAGCGAATTGGGTCGAGAGAGTTGTAGGTTTTGCAGCACGACGTATTATAATTCGCGCGCGCAGGGCTAATCGGCCGAGAGAAAGAACAAAGAGTGTGAGATTGTTTTCGTCGTTGGCGGCCCAAAGTCGCCGAGAAGTATTTTAATGAAGGCAATATACGTATATAAGTATAGTATTATATTACTTGCTATTTTCGAAACGTCTTTAATAAGGAATACGAAGGATTTTTCAGCAAGCGAATTGGATTTCGAAACTTCGAAAGTATGTACAGCAGCTACTTCATTGTGATTTATATTGCGTCAGATTTTATACATATGTATATATATTTATATACTTATGCTAACATCGATCCGAATGCTTTTTGGCTTTAGTTCAGCTCGCATCTCATTTTCTTCGATAAATTTATAAGTTATTTTTGCGTTATGGGCCGATGATATAGGAATACAGCGAGGATAATGCCTTTTGTGCATGAAATGACAAAAGGTATATTTAGCTCTGCGGCTGTAAGGTATGTATATGTATATATATAGAGTTATAGAATTTTCTGCAATTGATTTTACTATTTTTTTTTACAAATGTCTATATGAATTATATAGAACTTTTTTTATTAAATTCATTTTATTTTACCAAAGGATTTTTTTTATAATTTTCAAAATCCTTCAATAGCGGTGGTTGTAAGCGTTACTGGAACTCAACACTGTTATGATGAATTAAATACGTAAAATTTACATTTCTGAAAAGAGCATCTTCCGCTGAAATTTATTGTTTCAATACGCAAGATACTTTACCCAACAATATTATCACAACGTATAAAAAAACATACCATTGAAATCCCATATTTTACAATTTCACAGTTTTCGTTCACTTTTCTATTATTGTTTATTAACCAAGAATTATTCTCTTATACTCATATATTTCTTTTTTGTATAAAAAATTCACAGAACCATTCTAATTATTCAAATTTCATTTTCTATGCACTCGCCTCTTATTCAAATGCTTTCCCATAACCGTGTTAATGTTACTCGACCCCTCACCAACAATTAATTAACTTTACCCTCCCAAACAAAACAACAAGCAATATCCAAATAGAATCCACAAACAACAACCTATAACTCAAGACATCTCGTCTCTATATACTGCACATCTCAAGTCCCATCAATCACAACGCATCGTGTGTATATCCGCGGTCGAGCCAAACTTCCTCTCCCTCGAAAAACTCTCTCTCACTCACTCTTACACTCCAACAGCCCTCGAGGACAACAAGGAGGAGCGTACACACGAGATGCAAACCGACTCTCCGCGCGAAAGCCAATAAACACAGAGAAAGAGAGAGAGAGGACTGCGGTGTCAGCGTGAGCGCGGCATTTTGACGGAAAGGCATACGTACATATACACACATGTGTATGTGTGTGTATATAAATCAGCACAGGGGAAGAAGGTTGGACTGGCGCCAGGGTGACGGTTTGAGGCTGTGAATCATAAGAGATCTTCGGAGGGTGAACGAGGAGGACGCTGGGATAGCATTTATTTGGGGGGATAGGGGTTGGGATTGTTTTTGTGGGGACGATATGGGGTAGGTTTAGGTTGTGTAAATAGATAATTGTGGTGGGAGTCTGGTAGGGGATGAGTTCTGCTGCGTTTGGTGACTTGTTAAAGAGAAGAAAGAGAGTCATTTTTCCAAAATTAATTGGGTGCTGCGGTTTTCATTGTAAAAGACTTCTTGGAAGTTGGTTTTTAAACTAACGAGACTGGCAATGATATGACGAAAAAAGCCAGTAATAGAGACATAAATCAAACAGGGAAATTGATATTACTTTAAATATATTTTGAAACAGTGTATATATCTAAACACAATTTTTAATTGCTACTATTTGCTGTAGGTAAAGTACTAGAAAAGCTCGTTACGAAAATTATAAATTGAAAAATTTTTATCATTGATGTTCCATTAAACCGAAGAGGATGATAACATAAAACGATCTAGAAAAACTAATCCTTTTTAATATCTATCTGCCTGACTTCTCGTCTATATCCGATATAAAGTCAATATCCACTAGGACTAGGACTTAATCGCCGGACACTCGAAATTATAAACCGTTCACGTGCGCGAGCCCCTTTATATACATATACATTTTTTTTTTCATATACAGAAGAACGAGAAACGCCAAATATACGACGTTGACAGACTGGAACGCTGATAGAGTGAAAATAGGCCGTGCCGCTTTGCGCTCGTTCGCTTGCTTATACAACTCACTTCCAAAAGATGCCGGAAGCCCATATATATATATATATATATACGCGCGTTATATAGTTAGAACTTTTTATACGTTCTCTTACAAAGCTTTAAAAAAAAACCGAGCCAGAAAAACATACTCAATCAACGCTCGAACGCTGGAACATAAATTAAATTAACATTCCAATGGGCAAATAACATACTTAAACTTAGCAAAAGCTTATACTCAAATCGTAATCTGCGTTAGTTTTATGCTATACTATAGCATAAGTACATGCGCATACATGTAAACTCTATACCGTTCGAAATTGCTCTGACAATAAACCAACGATTAAGTCGTTCTTATTAACGTCAACGCGGAATACGTTGAATTAATTAGGTATAACCGTGATTGTACTAACTTTTCTTTCTCTCTCTCTCTCTCTTTTTTAAGTGTCGCTAAGAGCTTTCATCATATATACATACATATATATATCAGTAGACACGCGCGGGTGACCACGAGAGGGTATGTAATAGTGATTATACATGAGTATAACTTTAATATTCCTAATGTCTTTTTAATCAAGCGAACGACCGTAAATACGACGACGACGTAGGTTTTTCCCCACCTTTCGGCGCAATCGTACGTTCACTGTATATACGCTAGCTCTCTGCGAAAGATTGATTAACATCTAACGAGCGCGTAATTAAAACATAAGGCGAGAAAGAGCGCGCGCGCGATCAGTCGCTCGATATATATATGTATGTATACGCGTGCGTCGACGAAAAATTGACTCTGGTTATTAAATCCGTCAATCATTAATAGCAATTAACTTTTGACATGTCAATTTTGTAATATTCGATATAGACTATACAACGCGCGTATGTATACTCTCTCCTATATATATCTCGATATCCTAATGGCCTCTTTTGCAATGTATATTATATATACTATATAACAGTGTTTATTGTATATAAATTGACTGAGCCTTATTTAATAGTTTAGTCTTCTAGATTTATTAGCGCGATTTATGAAGAGGCAAATTGACTTCATCTATATAGAACGAAGATGAAAGTAATTTATTCGGGGGAGGTCGCAACAATTGTGCGCTTCATATAGTAGCCGGTGTATGGAGAGGAACTTTTGAACGGTTGCGGTCACATCCCGGTGAATATGTGTATAGCACATAGTATACGTGTAGTTGTTAATTACAATGTAACCGGTCATCGCAATTCCAAAGTATAAGTAATATTGCGATGCCAATGTCACACTGTATGAGAACGCTCATGCTTTCCGACTATGTATATATATATGTTACGTGTGAAATTGCTTTTGATGCGGTAATTGGCTTATATTTTCTCGTAGAGTTTCAATTTTGTTTTATTTTGTTCGATTGATAAACATTTTTTTTACATGGTTGTATAAAATTTATTGTGGAAGATGAAAAACACAGAACGCAATGGTGTACATGAAAATTAATACTTTAAATAGGTTTCTATTTCGTAACAAAGTCATGAAACAGTTAAATCATGTAAATTATATGCATTTTTACATAATTAAAAATACGAACATAAGATGTAAAGAAACAATATACTAATTTGCCATACCGCTTTGCGATATTTAATATATAGTTTCATGGTAATAACAACTTTTTTTTCTTCTATTATAGCATATGTGTTTAAGTTTATATACATATATTATGTATATTTAAATACGTATTTGAAATACCAAACGTCGACAGTAAACTAAATATCTGCTTAGAGTTTCTAATTTTAGTGCTAACTGAACTAAATACAGTTACACTATATTATTTGGATGTATTAAATAAATTCATCCTAAAACGCACCTCCTTGTGACCTCTATATAATCATTAATATATATATAAGAAAATATGCATAAGCGAAATTTCAAATAATTTTGGTGCTCCGAAATAGAGATGTTACTCCAAAATTTACAGCTTGGTATAATAACGCAGCATATATCAACAGAAATTTGTATAATATATACCCATTTTTTGATCATTATTTCTTAAGTTATTGACAACAAAAAGCTTGAAAATCTACATACTACTTTTCACTTCTAATTCCTCAAATTTACCAACACCCTCAGTGAAAAAAAAATTAGTTTACATCAGATACCCCTATAAGAACCTTAATCTCCACTGCAAACGTTTGAAATTTCAAGTACATCCACTTAAACATATCACCAATCATAATCTCGTTTCCTTCTTTCATCCTAAACCAACGTCTTCATCCCTTATCACCGATATTTCCAACCACATCTATATATGTATAACTATATTCAACGCACACACCAAAAACAACGTATATATATATATACAACTCACCTTATTCATGCCATTGCCCATATTGTCCCTCTTGGTCGCACGTCGCCTGTTCAGCTGCTGCTGCAGCAGCTGCTGATGTAGCTGTAGCTGCTGTAGCTGGGAGGTGTCGCCGCCGACGGCGGCGGTGTTGCCCACCGCCGCGCTGCAATTGCGTAAGGGCGAGGTTACACAGCCGCTTACACCCGTGTACATCATTATCACACTCTCCTCTCTCTTATATTTCCTTTTTCTTTTCTATATATATATATCTTCAGCTATATATCACTTATATATCTCCTTTCCCTCTCTCTTTCTACTGTGCAGATTATATATGATGACGTCGATATGACGATGATGCGTGCGATGAAATAGTAGTAGTAGTAGTAGTAGTATTACACAACACAATCAGTCACAACGATGTGTGTGTGTATGTATGTATAAATAACGTAGTGTAGATGTATGTGCGAGAGAGAGAGAGGCCGAGAAAGAGAGAGAGGAAAAACACACAGATAAGATGCACACTTAGAGAGAGAGATATATATATATGTGTGTGTATATATCTATAAGATCGACGGTGACAGCGTAGCAGCGGTGAGACAACAGCAGCGGTGAGAGACAACGACAGCAACAGCAGCAGCAGTGACGGGGATGTTGCTCTTCGCAGTCATCAGCGTATTACAAGAAGTAGCGACTGCACTCTCTCTATGTTTTATTTCGTAGTGGTTGGTGGTGATGGTTGATGGCTGGCGCGTGTGCGTGCAATATAAGGTATGTGTCGATCGCTTTAGCTGTTTCAAAAGGATCTTATATAATTGGTTGGAATATTGTGTGGCTATTATAAGCTGCGAAATATGTGGATGTGTGATGCGGATGCGAGCTGAGATATTTTGCTCTATATATCTGTGTGTAAGTGGGCACCGCGCCGAGAGGGTTTATATAGAAAATAAGATACCAAAGGTGGTATCTCGTTTAGACTTTATTGTGTGTATATATATACGCCGTCTTACGCTATAATATATATACTTCGACGTGTCTTTTCTCTTCGATAATTCGGAGGTTCTAAAAAGAAAATGAAAAAAAAAAGAATTAGAAATTTCAATTACACCGGTATATATAAAAATTTAAATATTTAATAATATATAGAAACGGTTCTCGATATACCAAACAGAAGAAAAATACGTATTTTTTCTATCCCCCTCGTCTCGCCTAATTTTTACGTCTCTTTTCCTATATATCGCACACATATACCAAACGCCCGTAAAATTGCATTAACACTTCGGTAGCAAATCGAGCGGACTAAAGCCAGCCACTCGCACCCCCTATAGTATACACTACACTGCCTATACAGAATGCGCACGATAGAGATGCATTGTCACGTACGTGGCTTTCGCGCGCGCGCGCGCGCGACACACATGACGTCATCACGCTTCGCGTACTCTGGTTCTCGTTCATCATATATATACATGTAATATGCGACGACGGCACGTTTCTTTCTTACCCTCTCACGAAAGAAGCGGGGCGCCTCGTGCAGTGTCTTCATATCGGTGTGTGTGTAAGTATATCGGAATTTCGAATTTATATTTCGATGGTCAAATAAACCATATATGTGTGTGTAGTTCGATTTTATTATTATATATATGTAGATATATAACTCGCGCGCGGTTGATTGAGTTTCTCGGCCCTGCTGCATTACGGGTCTGCTATAAATAATCGTTCGTGTGAGTGTATTATATATGTATGTATGTATATGTCTATCTAACGACGTTCTGTGTGTGTGTGTTGTGTGTATGTAAATTTCATTAGCTCTAATGTGATTTCAAGAGAGTGACAGAGCGAGAGAGCCACGTGCTCATGCAAGTTTTGTGTGCCTATATAAACCTATATATGCGCACGTCTATAGGGTATATAAAACATATATAGATATATATGTGTATATGCGCGATGCATGATGTGTATATATGTGTGTGTTATAATTTTATCTGGAACGACGCGCGTGACGAGCCAGAAGTGGGAAAATCTGAATTGATTATTTTATGATTATTGAAGAGTATATAATATGGAAGCTACTTGATGTATATATAATTGTGTATTATATTAAATTTAACATATAACATATAGATATTGTGGAAAATATAGTGCAAAAAGTACGATCAAATGTGTAAAAAAATTTACTATTCGATTATTATTATTATTAATAAAACCATCAAGTATAAGTATATGTAAATGTGTAATAGCAGAGTGAATGTATGTATGTGTGTGTGATGTACATATATAAAAAAAGTTGACACACATAAATCTATGGTTATAAATAGATAAAATATTCTTTATTAACGATGCTACTTATATATATTTCTATATTTAAAAATCTTTTCTGAAAATGTTACACTTCGAGTTAACTATAGCAACAACAGTAATGAAAAAAAAATAAAGAATTTTCAAATATCAATATAGTATTATACTGTTAATAAGCAACTAAGATTCGTTTCAAATAAACTATATCTTTTAAATCGAGTAAATATGTACCTCTAAAGCTATATATTCTAAGCTACCTAAGCTATTATATCTCGTGCAAATTATGACGTGTTTAAGTAGAATACGTGTGCGCGAGTAGATATATATATAATAAACGTGATAGATAATTATGGAAAATAACAAAAGTATAAAAATACTTATACTATATTAATATACGTGTAAATTTCCTATAACATTCCTTAACAGAAAAAAAAAATAACGTCATTACTGGCGCCCCGCTTCCCAACCTGCGTATACTAAAGAATCTGTTAAACCCTCTATATATATACATAAAATTATCTGATTTTTACATACACATGTATATAGTGAAATTTTAAGCATACGAATATCACCAGGACCCTAGAAAATGCATAATAAAAAAAAACTTTATATTTTTCCTCCGTTATCTTTATCCATTTACCAAATGAGATCGCACATTTGTATAAAAAGAAGCATAAACTAAAACTACTCTACCCCATACCCTTACAATAAAACTGCAGTATATATATATATATATAGGTTATAACAGATCCTCTTAACTGCGCCCACCTACACACATGCACCCGTACCACCACCACCATTTCATCTCCTCTTTTTTTTCCCCTTAAATACACGCACCCTGCGGTCACGTCGAACCGTCGTCCTCGTCTTCCTCCTCCTCCTCCTCCTCCTCCTCGTTTATCGTTCCTCTCTTATCGTCTAGCGTCACATCGGACCATCGAATCATCAATGAGCAGCGGCAACGGTAGCGTTGCTCCCGGGCCGCATGGCACGGCCCGTGTTGCTGCTGCGCTTCGCCGTCGTCGTGGTCGCCTCGTCGACATCTTATCTCTTTCTTTCTCTCTTTCTTGGTTCGTTCTTCCTTCCTTCCTTTCTTCTTCTTCTTCTCTTATACGTTGCTCTGTGTGATACCCGCGCGAGGTTACGGTTGCAACGCGGCGTTGTTCATCTGGAACAGCTGGAGTGAGAGAGAGAGAGAGAGAGAGAGAGAGATGAGTATAACGTTTGTAGGTCGCGGCCGGTCGATGATGCCGGCCAAAGGAGGTGGAAAGGGGGTGGGGGTGAGGTAAGAGAGGTAAGAGAGGTCGATTTTTGATTGGCTGTGTGGGTATGTGTGTAGAGCGATTATAAACGAAATTTTTTGGGGTGAATGGTGGAAATCCGATTTTAAATTATATTTTTGGTGATGTACGATGTATAGTAGGTTGGAAATGTACGTTTTCAAATGCTCTGTAGAAGTCAGGGTGAATTTATTATTTAGTGATGTTTATTATTTATAATTGTAGCCGATAGAGAAGTATATATGTACTTTTGTAACGTTAATAAAATATAATATAAGCATAACGTTTCTAAAGTTAATATATATACACACACATAAATCACAGCTGAATAAAGTTTAAAAATTATTAAAACAAAAGTAATGTTGTTAACAGATAACGATATAGATAAATCTGAATCTATAGTTAAACATTTGTCAAAACAAAAACTAGATAGAAATTCGCTTTAGTAAGAAAAAACGAATATGAGCTGTTAAATTTAAGTAGAAACAGACAAAACATAGTCGGGCATCCACGTACATATATAGTGTGTGAGAAAGTTACACGTGCGCTCGTATTATGTGTTTCACACGAGGACTGGGGAATGAAACGCAATGTTTTCACAGATTATTTTTAGATTAAGCGCGCATGCGACTATAATAGCAAAAATAGTCGAAAGCACGGATTTATTTATTGGCCATTAGTATTTCCAGCGATAAAAGGCGGTTGTCGCACCTTACATACCGTGCGATCGTAAAAATTTCCGAGCGAGATTTTGTTACATGTACTCGATTTATAAAAAGTATAAACAATCTCGCATTCTGAAGATAAATTTTAATTATTTAACTTTTATTGGTGAATTTAATAATGTATAATAATAAAAAAAAGAAATTCGATTTACGAAGTAACATGGATGAATATCTTTCCACGAATGAATTAAAATTACATTGCGACAAAAAGGTTCGATCTTGTATACACGCATTGTGTCACGATTCTTTTGTGTATAATTGTGACTCTCGTGCAATTCAGGAATCGCATTTCTATTTTAATAGGCGAATTTTTACATTGAAAATGTAATTTAATACGTGCTATTAGTATGATTTTAGTACTTGATATGCGAAACCTGTATAATAAATGTATATTATTATGCATCAATTTTATGCAGATATCGAAATACATGAATCTCATTATTTAATGATTCAACATATTTAGCATTAAAAATTGGTAGGGATACGCAAAGTTTAGGTAAGTATATATATAATTTTATCCTCTTTCATGTTATAAAGAATAATTACGTAATGAAAATTACTATTTTAATTAATTATTTACTATAATAAATAGCAATTTTTACTACACCATTTTCTTAGATTCAACTATTATTAATAACACAAAATTCACAATTTTTATAATTTTATAAAGATGCCGGATCCTTATACAGAATTGTGTAGTAACCGACGTAACATTATTCTCTTGCAAATTTTGTTTTTTTTATTAGTTCTCCAAGCCAGATACTGTTTCTCAAGTCATTTCAAACTATGAAACATCTGCAATAACATTACGAAACATGAAAGTAAATTTAAATAATAAAAAATTCCATAAGTAGACCAAAAAAATTTCATCCAACTTGCTTGTGTTATTGTTTAGAAAAAAAGTTGAATTATTAACAAAAAATGTAAAATTAAATGTACTTACAATTATAAAAATTTATTTTTATAAATTAAAATGCCGATTTCACATAAATCTTTAAAAGAAAATCAACATTTCTTAATATTATTTCTACTGATATCACGGTATTAAAAGTACAACCAACAATCCATCAATAACCCGTAATCATCTTCGACATCCCGTTACACTTTCCACCCCAAAAAATCCTCCAATCACCACCCATAAAATCCATCCACCTTCGAAACTCAATCCACCCTTGCAACCTGACCCTCGAAGAACCTCGCGCGTCTCGCGAAATATTCTTATTCCCTCTCCTCCACCTGTCCTGTCCTCGCGATAAACATGTTTTGACCGACTTTCCACGACGCGTTCGATCGCAACCGCCGCTGCGGTGAGTAAGTACAGTATACATACATACACAATCGCGTACGACTTTGACTGACGCGCTCGGCGCCGTATGAAAAATTGACGCGCGCTTGTCTCCCTTTTCCGCTGTGGTATAAATGCGTGCACGTGTACTAGTCGTCGCATATGCTTGTTAATCCAAGGAAAAAAAAACTGGCGCCGGTTATAAACAAGACGGTACTGTGTAAGTATGTAGTGTACAAGCTATAGAGGTTGTATACCTCTCGTATATGAAAATTCACAGAGCTAAGCTATATCATTGCATATTACAAGAGACAAGGAACTCGGGAATCGCAGGAGAGGGTCAATTTCTCCTTTTAACCGGTTCTTTATGCCACAAGAGTAAGAGAGAGAGAGAGAACCTAGCGATACAAATTTCATAGAATACCCCCGCAGTAGCAGTTGGTTACACTATATACATACACGTATCCACGATTCCTTTGCGTCGTTTTAAAGATTCAACGCGCGTGTACGTGTACCTATATATACATGTATATAATATAAAAGAAGAACCGCGCGCGTGTATTCAGGCATAGGAATCTTTTGACGAATGCTCGAGTGAATGTTTTTCTCTTTTAATTAAAGAGAGGAGGAGGAGGAGGTATAGATACTCTCGTCGACGTGCTTTTGTAGGAGAGTGCGTCTGTGGATATTTGAATGGAAATTTGAGGAGGTCGGAGAGTAGTGGATGGTATATATATAGAGAGATGGTCGAGGAGGCTCGTTTGGAGATAATGAAAAACGGTGTGTATATATACGTTGAATTGGATTAAATCAAGGTAGAGAACTTGATTGGTTGAAATTATTTATTTATTGTAAGTGCTGGTTTTAGTTAATGGCAAATGGATTGTAAATGACAAAAAGAATATTTAATGGAGCAGTGAAGTTAATCAGGATATTAATATATAAAATATGAGGAATCAATTATTTTATTATTAAAATTCGAATGAAATGCAAGCTCGGTTTTCGATATTTTCTGTGAAAAGAGGGTTAAAATGATATAGTTTATAAAAATAGATTGATATAAAGGCTAGTGGAGAGTTTGATTTTAATGATACATTCACATTTCTAAATACAATAAAGATAAATTGATAAAGAAGCATTATCAATCAGCAACCAACACTAATAAAAAATAAATAAACCAAAATACACACACCAACATCCTTCCACGACCAGTATACAAAACCACCACAACCTACACCCACCAAAATCTTGCCTCACCAACATCCCCGATAATCCCTGACATCTGAAAAGTCCGTCAAATCCTCTCTCTCCCTCTCTCTCTCTCTCTCTCTCTTTAAAGAAAGAAAGAAAAAAAAAGTGCTCTTGATTCGGTCACCACCAGCACCACGCGAGAGCCTCAATTAACGTCCTTGCCGCGAGCTGCTCTCTCTCTCTCTCCTACACCCACTCCCCCCTTTTCACCCTCTCTATAATCCGCCTGGCGTAAAGTAGCAGAACGAGAGAGAGAGACCCCGAGTGGAGCTTCGCGAGTAGTAGTTATAGTAGTAGTAGTCGTTCTCGCACGCGCGCGTTATCCTTTTTAAACGCAAGCGCGCGTGAGGGCTGTTTGCGTCGTGTTTGAGAGAGAGAGAGGATGTGTGTATATATGCGAAAAAAGCTTTTTGCCTCGTTATTTCTTTCATTCTTTCTTTTTTTTTATCTCTCTTTCGTTCTGGCCTCTATAATGTGTATACGTGTGTAGGTGGATATGTAGGCTGGATAGATAGATATATAACGAGGATTATAGAAATTTTCATTTTTGGAACTCGTTTAAAAGTTAAAAGTTTCAAGAATATTGAATGTGAACCGTTCAGTTTGTATTCCCAAAGTCGTAAATTTATAATAAAGAAAAAAGAAAGAAAAAATAAAAATAAATCGAGATTCATTCACTCGAACCTATAGTTTTTTTTTCAATTAACTGCATGTGAAAATTAAGGCACCGTGCTCGCGCGCGTGAACGAACGGTCGCACGGCACGGATTTTCATTGCTTATATATACATATACACGGTTAAATCAGAGTGTGTCTAATTTACGTAACGTATATAATCCCCACCTGACTTATATATTATATCTTCCCCTCCTCCTCCTCCTCCTCCCTGTTCGCCCGTCTACTTCTCTCGCGTTATTGATTTTCAATTATTATTACTACACCCGAAGGCTTATGAATGCACATAAAAGTATAACTTTTATCTTTGTAAATATGTACTCTATTGATTGTCCCCGTATAGTCACCGTGTATATATGTATATATAGTGCCACGCGCGGAGTAACAGAGTGGCAGTATGTAGACGGCTTAACTATTTATTAAACTTTTTTCGATGAAATGAACGACGCGCGTGCGTGCGCGACTTTATTCAACGACAAAGACGTCGACGACGACGATGACGATACAAGGAAGAAAAGATTGAAAGTTTTCTCGGAAACATATATATATATATGTAGAGAGAGAGAGAGAAAGTTTATGTATGGCGCGTGCAGAGGCTTTTGTTTAAGAAGCACGTATTGGTTATTGAATTGCGATTACAATATAAACAAATGAAAGTTGTAATAATATAATTAAGGAGGTATCGCGCATGTTTAAGTAGTTTCATGCTTGTTTATAGATTGACTGGTTTTAGTATGCGCGCGCTCGGAAAACAATTTTCTTATATATGTATATATACAATTGTGAATCTGATTGGATAGGATTATAGTTCGCGTAAAATGTATTGTAGGCTTATAAGAATTTTCGTCTACATATATAAAAATAATTATTCACTAATAATTAATTAATGTGAAAATTACAATGGTATTGTATGTACCTGAATGGAAAAGTCGTAAAAACGTTAATACTTCAATTTAATTCTATTTAATATACTATTCCACTTCAATCCTCATATATTTTTCAATTAAACCAAAGATACACATTAAAACCGCAATCGCTATCGTTTTCCCGCAATCACGCATATATAACCCTTCACTCATCACTGCGCATCACACATATACATAAACTTCTACCCCAAATCGCCAAAAATCGCCCGGTCAAAATCAATACAATCGCAGGTCGCTCGCAATTAAAGCTCCGCCGAAATCTTTGCAATTTCTCTCTCTCTCTCTCTCCCTCTATATCCAGCATCACAACGGGATTCCAGAACGCGCGCGACCGCAGCAGCAGCACAGCCGTGCAAAAGGGTGACCGACTACTACTACTACTACTACATATATATACACATGCATACCTACATACATACATACATACACGGTGCTTGCTGCTTCAACTCTCTCTCTCTCTCTTTAGGGCGTGGCGCGCCCGCGCGAAAACTATATATAGGGCGCACTAAGAGCGCGAGAGAGAGAGAGAGACTAGTCCAACCCGTGTGCCCGCCGAATTTTCCTCACCCACTGGTGTGATAACAAGAGAGTGACTATGTGTATATAGATATACACGTGTGGCTTTCTTCTTTTTTTATTTTAATTAAACGCGAGTTTGTACTTTCTTGATTAAAAATTATACAGTATACATTTTAAAGATTTTTTTCTACGGTTTCTCGTCGCGCAGTTGGATTAATTAGGCGCTAGCACGAATGCGGGTTGGTGTATAGTATTAAGTAGATGATGATAATGATGATGTGAGTAGACAAGCGAATTAGTTAGCGCGTGCGGTTGTGGAATTTTCGAGAGCGCGAGTATTGCAATGGCTGTAAATTCTCGTAGATGGGTAGGAACCGTGCTGACTCCGCGGTTTATGTATACACGCGGGGTTAAGCGGTTCTGAAAATTTTTATATAATGGTATACCGTCCACGTAGTATATTCTTTTTCTTAATAGTTAATATTCAACCATTACATGGTATAATTACAGTAGATTACTATATATACATATGATACGATCCCGACGCGAGGAAAAATCAATAGGACATTGCTTTTTACGATAACCATCGGCGACAAAAGATTGTTTAAAGTATATATAAACGTATAATAAAAACAGATGTGACTGCGAGGGCTAATCAAATTCTACCGCCCACACGCGTCGCACTCATTATTCGTGTATATAAAAACTACAGTAGTAGCTTTTTCAGACACGTCGGTGGTTGGTATAGGTAGAGAGCAACAAAAAAATTATGACGACCTTGACGGTTCCGACGGTATATATAATGACCGAGCTGACGAACGTAGTATTATAATATGCTGCGCGGGCTTTTGTAAGGGTTTGTGTTGTATTATACTTTATATTTGTGCAAGGGCGATTGAATTAAGAATTATTTAATTTGGTATATAGAGGAAGGGTTGAGTTTCGCTCGTGATAATTTTTTGCATTCTCTTAGTTCCTACTTGTCAAATGTGTGGAAGAAGGTCAGAAGGGTACAACTGTATACGTATATATATAATGAGCATATTTTATTCTTCCTACTCTCATTACTACTATTATTATTACATTTACCAATCGCGTTCACCAAAATGACCTACAGATACGATCTTATACACGCGCAATATCAACAACAACATCAAATTACCCCGCAATTACACTATATACAACAACGCGTACCCTTACATCACGATCATTCGCAGCACGTTAAATAAAAGAAAAAATCTCAACAATCGCACATATACCTTCGCGGTATAGTAAAAGTAACCCATTGATTTTCGATTGGCCCTATATACTCGCGACCCTATATTATGTATAGACACAGGCGCGTCTGTTGACACGCGACGACGACGACGCCGTGGTGGCGGCATGACTGCGGGAATCCCGAATTGGTCGCGCCTGGCGTACCGGAAGCTAAGAGTAGAGCTTCGGAGGTGAACTGATTATATACGACTATACACGACGATGATAAGTGGAGGAAAGAGTCGAGAGTGGAGATTTTGTGTAGGTATAAGGGGTTTATTATTATATGTAATAATAGAATGTGCACGGGGCTGAAATTAGTTCTTATTAATTATAGATATATTCTTTTCTATATAATGGCATTATCAAGTAACCCCCAGTGTCTATATAGATATATACGTATGTACGCTCGCGCTATACATACATCTGAATTTTTAACGCGACCGTCGTTCTTTATACCCCAGGCGAGTCGCTGAACCCATTCCGTATATATATACACACACACGAATATCTCCTCCTTCGTCCGTAATATAATCAATCAACCCCTCTCGCAGCTATATACACACACACACATACATACCCATAATAGAGACACTCTTATATACCACCCTTCGCCACTTACACTCTCCCCTTCTCTCTACATTTTTCCGCACGCAAAGCACAACACTTGACTTCTTAACCTCCCCCTCGGGCTAATTTTCGCTATACGATTGAAATCGCAAGTGCGTGCGTGTGTGAGATGAAAGGATATTATCGCCGTCGCTGCGTTTGATTAATTAACGAGAGAGATTGATTTTTCGCGTTTTGACGGTACTTGAATATCTTTTTACGGCGTCGTCAATGGAGTGAGGTTTCATATACGTTGAAGGGGGAAGGGTGAATGGAAATTTTTACGAGGGTGTGTATATGATTCTGGTTACTGGATGGTTTGTCGTGTATTTGGAGCGTGAAAATGTGGTTAATGGGAAGGATGATTTTTGGGGTTTCGGAGTGTGTATAAACGAGATATTGGTATGGAAATTTGATGGCTGGATATAAAGTCGATAGTAGTAGTTGCTTATATATATAAAAGTACACTTTTTATTGCCTTTTTGAAAAAAAACAAATGTCCAGTTAAACGATTAATATATTAATTTTACATATAGCACAATCTTGTTAACTAACACGATAGGTATAATATACCAAGAATTAAATTTGGACTTGCCAAGAGTGGCGACGCGAGCTATATAGCTTCCACTGCTGAATCAGTTAATTCCTTCGCTCATTAGCATTAATGATAGCGCAACCTCTTGGAATCTCGGTTTTAGCTTGCACCTTTGTTTAATATTCTAATTACCGCATACATATACTATACACCCATTATATATACCAGCTGTACAACGCGACATCCAAATTAAATTATAAT
This sequence comes from Torymus tubicola, assembly GCA_035583055.1. Lineage (NCBI taxonomy): Eukaryota > Metazoa > Arthropoda > Insecta > Hymenoptera > Torymidae > Torymus > Torymus tubicola. Next base: position 58,792 of record JAWWEQ010014991.1, on the reverse strand, counting down.
ACAAAAAAGGACTATACGCGAATTATCAAATGACAAATTACAATTTACCTTCGCTACCTATACATATATATTTTTTGTATAACGCGAAAATCGCTTAGATACGAAATCCTAAAAGCTACACGTGCTACTAGTACCATATAAGCCTTGGTAATACCGATAAGAGAGGGGGGACACCGAATGAGCGCGATAACCGAGGGGTTGGTTGGTATATAGGTGTGAGACTGCGTGAAATGAATTGCTCAACGTGGTTACTGGCGAATGTATTAGAAGAGTGATGATACTTTTTTTGGGATATGGGGAGGGGAAAGGTGTGGATATTTTCGGAGTGAAAAGGGTGCCGGATGATTTTGCATGAATGCGTGGTTAAATATATATGTACAGAAATTTCGGAAGAATAATTTTTTAACAAGATAAAATGTAAATGCGTATGCGTACTTTAGGTGCCACGATTTACCGCAGCTTATATAAAATTCTCTTGATATTAAGAAACCTATTAATTCATCATCACCGCGTGTAATCCATCATAATAAATAAACTGACACATTATTTTTTTCAAGCTTAAGGAATAATTCAAAGGGTTACACACCTACATTTCAACCGAGAACAAATGTCCTTTTCGTGGAACCGAATATAATTATAAACATTTTTTTTTTTGCTTACCTACGCATACTCGAGTTAATTTATCATATCACGCGAAGTGTGTATATATACGAGTATACGAAAATAGCGATGATGTACTATACTACAGGTGCGTAAAAATGTTTCGTCGTCTCGATAAACCAACACGACGATTAGAGCACGACGTGTAAGTATACGCAAGAAAAATATTAACAGTTCGTATGTACGTATATACATATACGTATATACACACATGAGCTAAAGTTAATTAGCCTAATTTATTTCCCGAATTAAATGCTAATTAAATACTTTTAATTAAAGGCAACGAGAGAGAGGGAGAGAGAGAGAGCAAGAGTATAGATAGTACAATTTATAGCCTAATCCTTCTCTTGGTTTCTGCGTTTAGAAGTTATGTATATAATGTATATATACACACTACACACATAACCGTGCGAGTTTCTTATACGCTGCTTGCAAACCTTATCGCTCGAGTTGTACAATAAAAAAACCACGAACAATTAATCAATCAAGATATACGTCTCAAATGTTTTCACCGTAGTAATAAAAAAAATGAACGCGGCTGCGCCTATACGCGTCGCTGCTGCCACACAAACAAATATAACGAATCGAATTCGCAAACAAACAAGCGTTAAAGTCACACGCGCTGTTTTTTCCTCACTCTCTCTCTCACGTTGTATATATATGTACGCGTGTAAGCACGCGGTCAATCTGCGTTATATATATATATATAGGAAGAGAAAAAAAATGTTGTAGATGTATGTACACGTTGCGCGTAATAGAATCAGATGAGTAGACGACGCAGCTGAGAGAGTGGATTTATACCCCCCGGAGATTAGATCGAGAGGTAGGAAGAGGAGTATACGTGTCTCGGTGTGTGTATCTGTGTGTGTGTACTGCAGTTATGAATAAATTCATTGGGCTGGAACGAGGGAAACCTTTTGTTTGTTTTTTTCGTAAAGTTGGGCGATGGCAGAGAGGATTTGAAAAGGATGGAGGATGTAAATGCTGCGTGAACTTTGTGCTTTGGATTGCTGATGTTTTTCGTGGCGTGCAAATGAAAAGAGTATATTTTTTTTACTTTTGTTTTGTGAATTTGTGTCTTATATGTCCAATTGTTGGAATGTATTATTTTGGGAGGTACGGAGTGGAATAGAGAATAGTAATTTGTTGTAAATATAGTTTATCACCAGCGATAGATATACGGTGATATATTATAGTTTTTATATCAAATGTTTGAAAGATATTTTCTCGTGAAAAGTACGATAATTTATGACAAACATTTTTTCTATATATTAAGGAAAACGACAAAATAACAGCATGTTATAATTTTCATGAAAATTTATAACCCTACCTTATAATTATATATAAAAAAATATAATAAATTCTTACTTTACAAAATTGTTCTCCGCGTATATGTACATATAACTTTTAAAACAACCAAAACGACAACCATCAGTATATTTTCCGATCAGCTTTCCTATGTAATCCAAAAAAAAATTTATCCAGATAAGTATATACTCAATAAATATTTACAATCCCATCGAGCACAAACGCCCAGCACCCGCGTGGACACTTTTTTATTATCCGTCAAATATTTACACGCGTATATATATCACTGCGTGAACTTATATACACTTTATCATCCATATTATGCACACGATAACCGCTTAAATTAGGGGAAAAATCAATTACACACCTAATCTGGAAATCACAAAATTTCAAGTAGAAAAGAAAACCTCACAGGCGTATGCATCACACACAGTGTGCCGTATAAATATAAGCGCACGTATCCGAGCAGATAACATCAGCACTAACAATCCGATCGATTCCCGAATAAATTATATATACATACATACCAACCGCGTTCGCGTATCAACGTACATATAATTCCTCCCCTCACCGAATCATGAAAATTAATTATAATAACAATGATACCGTTTTACTTCCACAGCTGCATCACTGATAACACTTATTATAGATATAATATATATATATATATATATATATATATATATGGAAAAATGTCGCCACACATACACGCGCGGATTCGTGTGATCATGAACCAACAATATAACCTTGAGCTGCGAGAGAGAGAGAGAGAAAAATTTATGTTATACCCTTGCAACCGGCCACGACGCGTATAAGTTGCCAAAAACAAAGAACCGAGTTATTGCGAATGGCTGTATAGCGCAGTATATAGTACTTTTCGTATATTATAATGGACTCGCACGCGATAGTTACAAAACGCTGTTCCCTTCAATTTAACGACAACTCATATACATATATATATCCGTCCTAAATTACACAACCACGCGCGCGTGTCAAGTGAAACGGGTTCTTCCTTTAACATGATAAATTTACGAATGATTGTAACTACCGTACGCGTGTGTACACACATATACATACATATATGTATGTAGGAGAAAAGTGCTGCAGCGGCATAAGTATACTTTACTCGACATCAATCAAATGGCGCGGGCGCGTGTATGTGTGTGCAGTGTATATATACAACGGTGTCAGCCATTGCGCCGAACCACCGTGTGCAAGCCTTTCTTTCTTTTTTCTTTCTTAAGATGGAATATTTGTGTATATTCCGTAAAGAGTATGCATGACCGTGTGGTGTTAAATCAAATATATATACGCCGCGATCTTTGCCCCCTTGGCAGACGGACCCATACATACATGTTATAGTCATGAAATCGTAATAATCATAATGGAAACCCGTATACAAAGACATATAATGATTTCCACAGCACACCTGAGAGTATACATCATAGCCTACACTACTATTCGTGCTAGTAGTGACTTTGACAAATGTAGAGTGTAATACCAGGTATACACGTGACTATAGCGAAGAGAGAGAAAAAAAGTCACCGCGGTTCGAGAAAGTTCGCGTTGTAACAATTATTCTTTTTTCCCATGCATTACACGCTTTATATACATATATAAAGCCACGTCAGCTTGATTACAACGATATATCGATAGAATTAATCTGTAAAATATATATATATGGTACCTATCATCAACCCAGAGGTTCTGTTGTTCATATATCATTCACGCATAGCTACACCCCTCAAACCGATGCATATACTATAGCTACCCAAACGAAGGAACGCCTCTACTACTGGTCCCGGTACCACTACCAACAACAACAACGACGATACGTGTATTACATAAACACTTACTCTTTCTCGTCCCAAGGGATTATGGTTGAGGTACCACTCCGTATAATATCTCTTCACACATATATATCTATCTATCATCCAGGGTATATATATATGCGAAAAAGAACTCTGGTCCACACCTGGTACCCTTTTCTACAATATCTCTCGTCACTGTACAATACTGGTACCAATCGCTTTATACCATCAGCTGCTACCACCACGCACACTAGTATATATATAATATATATACATCAATTCCTCTTCTTACATCTATCCATATCACACGCAGTAGTACAACACACTCGTCTGTACAATAATAATAATAATAATAATAACAACAACAACGCGCGCGGACTCACCAACCCGTTTAATACACCCTCGGCTTAATATATATACATATCTATATACACACACACGATGTATCTATTAAGGGTATATAAGGGTGTTGTGGTGGTAGTAGTAGTAGTCCGCTCGGCTTGGGGTACGATCGACGATCGGTGCGGAGCGCGGACAAGACTGAGCTACTGCTACTGCTGCTGCTGCTGCTGCACATGATGATGATGCACGGGTTGGTAGAGAGCGCGCACGCGTGCGTTCTCCTCACTCTGGCCCGCAGAGCTGTGAGCTCAGGGCGCAGGCGCCGCTCGATAAAAGAGCGAGAGTGAGGTGGTAGTATAGATATGTATGTATATATATAAGAGGCACAGCACGCGTCTCTGTATAAGAAGGGGGTGTGTGCTGAGAGAGAGAGAGAGAGAGGTGGAAAGCGCTTGTATGATACTACTGCTGGGTTTGAGGTTAGGTCGAGGGGTGGTGGTGGTGATGGTGATGATGCAGTGGAGAGAGAGAGAGAGGGAGAGAAGGAGAAAACAGCACGTGGCGGGGTCTCGAGAGTATGCTTCCTCCTGCTGCTGCTGATGCTACTGGGTAATTAGCGGGTGTATAAGAGAGAGGAGGCGCTGGGATAAGAGCGGGCGGAATTTTGATGGGGGTTAGGTGTGAGAGAGAGAGAGAGAGGGTTTTTGTACACGACCGGGGACGTGTATAATTGGGAGAGAAGAGGTGATGCAACGCGCCGCTGGTTGTGACAGGTTGCATGTGTGTGTTAGGTTTGGAATATATGCTTTGACGGGTGATCTTTGCATATGAAGAAAAGATGTGGAGGGAGAATTTGTCTGTGGAAGCTGGTTCGTGGTAGTATATATGCAAAGGGTGTGTTTTGGTATACATAGCGTAAAGGTGGATGTAATTGGGAAGCGACATATAATTCGTGTAACTAGGAATTCGGAGTAATTTGAATATGTAATATGCAAAGGGGTACGCTTTGTAATTCCAGGAATAATATGATATGTATGACGTGTAATGTAAAAATCATGGTTATTATATACATTCGTCGATAAATTTTCTACTTATTAACATATAACTAAATTAAAATAACTAACTAGCTTAATTAAAGTAATAAGAATATTTTAACCCGCAAAGGATTTATAATTAATTGAATACAAATCTGAACCGATAATTAAAGTATTATATACCTTAATCATTTCAAGGAAAAAAAGAAAGGTTTCGTTATATACTCATTTCACGTGAAAGGGGCTTTTCCGCATAATCATATACCTTTGCTCTTTTCAAATCCAACATGAGCTCTGTTCCCTTGTGACAACATTTGCGAAAATTTGGTACAATGCCCGACGCTGTCGACATATATATGCCACGCACTTGCCGTAATACCCGCAGAATTCTTTATACGAATGAAAGCACATATAGTACGTACTGCTGATGTAAAATCTTCTTACCGCTTACATATATCTTCCTTTTTTTTAGCTTCGCCTACGGGTACAAAAATCCATTTTTTTATCAATAATTGTTACTCGTTTGTTATATATCTAAGCAATTAATTTATAATATAATATAAGCTTGCAAATTTTAATTTCCCTTTTTTCCTTTAACAATACACATCACAAAGCCTCATTTGATTCATCCTCCACGTCCCAACCTTTTGGTACAGTCTCACCGCGACAATTAGCTCAAAAAAAAGGGGGAAAAAAATCTCATCGTTGCCATCGTCTAATCCAAAAACGAAAAAAACGGGGTCGCGTTCTATCCGCCGTAGCAGCTTAAACTTCCTCATCTTCTTTCCTCGGCCTCTTTTAATTATTCGCGCGCGTGCCCATTGTCCCTTTTCTCTCTCTCTATCTTCCTTGCTCCTCCTTCTTTAAGACTAAAGCCGGCGGTGAATCGTTAATGCGATCGCAGGATTTTTTCGCGTACCTGTGTATGTATATATGTGTGTAGTGTAATTAAGAAAGGAAGAAGGTATATAAGGGTGTTAATTAAAGCGAATGCAAATGCGTTAAGATTAGCAAAAAGCTACCTTAATTATATAATCTTTTTTCTTTTAATCGTCGTAACACACAGAATTGGAAATATATAAAGATAAACCTGCAACTTGTAGATTTACGATTGCTCTCGCGTACAAATGTACACTGTACACATACAATTGTAGGAAAGGGTGCGAGTACGTGAGTTCGAGAAAGGAGTGATTTTCGGTATAAGAGAAGTGCTTTTAATTCGCGCCAAAATAATGATAGTACATTCGTTTATATATAAATCGTATAGGATACATTGACTTTATAGAATTTTAAAAATAACGGTAAATACAGTTCGAAATACGAAAAAATTGACGAATATTATACTGATGTCGAAGAAGACATTCCGTATAGCAGTGGTGATGGTCCGTGATAAATTGTATAGGAGAAGTGCGCGGTATTGAACCGTACCCGAGTATATATCTATGTATTTTAAAAGCATATTTATTTTTATTTACGTATGTATATACCCGTTTGCAAAGTAAAATTTTATATTCTCTTTTACTTATACAAACGATTACCATTCCACCCCAAACATACCTACTTCGCCTACACTCACCACATCGGAACCTTCCCCAAAAAAAATAAAAAAAGAAAATAAATAAACGATTTCAACGTATCTTTCCAAAAAAACAGAATGCCACAGTCATTTTTTTTATCAACCCCATACCTCATCGCATCCCTCCTTATACATACCTATATACACATACACATTCTCCAGTCTACATACCACTGCACCTTACCTCACACTCGCCCGTGCCATTCTTTCCTCCTCCTCCTCCTCCTCCGCGCAACCCGATAGACTCGCCCCCTTGCGCTTCTCACCACCGCGACGACTCTCTCTCTCTATCTCTCTCCCCCTTCCACTATGCCCCCTGGAAACTGGGCTAGCCGCTCCGAGCGGCGCGCGACTGCACATACATACATACATATATACATACACGTATATATATACACACCTGGGTCACCTCGTTTCTCGCGAGAGAGAGAGAGAGAGAGAGAGACCGCGCGCTCGTCCGCGTTTTTCTTCTCTCGTCCATACTCAACGAACTTACGTATATTTGCATTTTCGGCGCGCGCGCGCGCGGAGAAGGAGAAGAAAAAGAAGACGAAGAAGGTGAATTCGAAAGTTAAGAGAGAGTTTTAAAGTGTAAGGGGCGCGAATGGGGGAGAGGGGGGAGGAAGTCTGTTTAGAGAGGAAGTATTGACGCACACCTTTGGAAAAGTTAGGTAACAGTTGAGAGATGGTGGGTTCAGGGTTGCCGGGGTACGGTATGATACGAGAGGATGTTATTGCGGATGTATATGTATATATATATAAGGTTGCGAATATGATTTTGAGAAGAGAGAAGACTATAGTATTGATAAAAATCAGGTTCACCCACGTATACGTATATACATAATATATATTGACATATGATCAAAGGTATACCACGACGAAAGAAACCTCTTGAAAAAAATCACTTAAAAGGGGACCGAGATTTATTTTTTCAAATTGCTTTATATATACACTTATATACGAAAGCGACTTCATATATACAGCCACTCTTCTTCTCCATTAAGTCGCAACAGGCTCGCTATATATCTTTTTTTCACGCGTTATCATTAAAACGCCCTCGAATTCAACGACCTCAAAAGTAACCCACTTCACTCTCTCTCTCTGTATACGAGCAAACAAAAGAATGAAATTCCCTCTCGCAACACCTGCAGCGCATCGCGTAGTCTTCGCGCGTCAGGAAAATTATATCAACGCGTCGTATATAATTGCGCGCGCAGGATTCGCTAATGAACTCTCTCTCTCTCCCTCCCTCTCTCTCTTGCATTCCACCCCCTTGAGGTTCCATCCGTTTTACTGTATGTGTGTGTATGTGTACATATAGTGAACGAGTAAGCGCAAAAAAGGGGGCTAAGTGCCGACTCGAACAGTACAATGCAAACTTCGCGTCTTTAGAGCTATAACGATAACAAGCTGCGTGTTATAGCCCGCCGCCACCCGCGCGTTGTACACTTTTATAAGGTGTGAAAGACAGTAGTAGTAGTATAGTACCTTAAGGATTACTACCGGTACATAAGGATTTGTCCTTTTGTACGTCACGTGCGAGAGTGGACAGTCTATGTACTCTCTTTGCTAGGAGAGACTTTTTTCGTGAAGTACACACAGGGTTGTTACGCGCGTCTTTTGCTGTTGTCAAGTGAGGGAAAAAGCTTTCGTGAATTGAATGGGGATCTTTCTAGAATAATGGGTGTACATATAGAGAAAAATGTTTCTATTGGTATATAATTTAATTGGTTTCTGTTATGTGAAGCTAAACGAGTGGGTAGAAGGGAAGAATATTGGGTGTAGTTAACGATGGAGAAACCTAATTTAAAACTGCAGGCTCAGAAGTAGACGTTACATACTTTTTAAGAAACTGTTATGCGCGCGGTATGTTGAACCCGCTTATCTGAAAATGTGCTGTAAGAAAGTTGGGTATATAGAAATTTGTAAAACTACCGTAGTAAGATTATCGTAATGCGAATCTACTGTAGGTATATAGCTATGAGGTTACGGTCAACCGTAAAGTAAGAGATTATTATATGTATTACGTTTATAAATGGGTTATATCTTTATAAATAGAGAAGAAAATTAGATTTAAATTTTATATGGCATAAAAGTTGACCTTACAACCCACCTTATTAAATCGAACAAGTACCGAAAGAATTAGCACCTTCCAAATAAAAAAAATTCATCTTTTCAAGGACACCCTAATCGCTCCCCATCGTCCACCTTACACTTATCATCAGGACAAATGTAACACCTCATCCGAACATCGCCAATCATCCTATCTCCAATTCCCTATATCCTTCAAAAACAGGACCACTAAATTACCCTCGACTTCCTCGACAAGCAAAAAAAAAGAAAGAATGTTAGAGGGAATCGACGAGGTAACTAAATTGCGACCTCGTGTGCTTCCCCCTAGGGGGGGCCAGCCCCCTAATAACTAAATCGCCAAGTGCGCGCGTGTACACTTGACCGTCGGTAAAAAGCTCCCCCGCGGCGACGCGTTTATTTTTAGCGCTTTTCCGCTGAGTTATACACCGACGCTTTTATATATATATAGTGGAATAGACACTGCTGGTTTCCGAGGAAACGATGGTTTCTGTAATGGACGCGCGGTTTGTGTGACCAGAGGTTGATTGAGAGGAGTTGTCTAATTGCATGATATGTATACAGTGAAATTCAATTTTATATTCGCTTTTTATATATATATGATATTCGTGATGGATTTGAAAGTATAAGGTTATAAGTGAATAATGGATTGTTTTAATTCCGTTCGCTTTTGCGATGTGGTAGAAAGTAATGGAGTGGTTTGAATTAATTTACTTTTATAAATATAATAAACGTCATTTTTCATATAACGAAAGTGCATTTTTAATTATCAGAAATATAAATTAATGGTGTAGCTGTTTCTTTATAAAAAAAGACTATAACGAAAAATATATTTTATAAATAGATATATTTCTAAAATAAGATTTTTATATAAATTTTATTCTGCACTTTTCTTAATAATTCAGAGTCAGTAGCCATGATAAAACATAATCTCCCGGCCACCTGCGTTTTAAATTAATTTTCTTTTTCGTTAAAAAAAAGAAACTGGCTCGCCTAAGACTATAATCTTCTTTGCGCGTATAGCGAAAAATTTTCCTCAAAAAAAATCCTTCCTCCAAGATTCCTCGTCCACCTTTATCCACGCCATTACCCACAACACACACACACACATAGAGAACTTATTTACCTCACTCTATGTACACCAAAACAGGCGAATGAAATATTCACAAACCCACTCGAACTAATTCACTTGAAAAATTCAGCGAAAAGAAACCCAAACCCACCTTCAAAAAGAAGGGCCGAAAGTAAAACGAGCAAACCTTTTTACCTTCTACTTTCACCCGGTTGTTTTTTTTTTTTTTTGCTACTCTCTCTCTCTCCATTTTTTTCGCCTGGGCCGAGTTCCAACGTTCGTTGACGGTCCGGAAAAAAGTGAAACTGAATGACAAAGGGAATCGGAAATCCTGCGTGCGCGAACGTTGCAAAGGGTGACGATGGTGGTAGTATAGTAGCTGCAATTAGCCGCGCCGCCGTGCACGAGCGAGCGCGTTTTTCCCTCTCATTGGGGTTGGATGGTCACAGCAGCAGCAGCAGCAACCCTTTGTCACTTGGCTCCGGACTTTTGAAAAATTAAAACGGTCCTTTTGCGGAAATGAATAGTTCGCGGGTTGATTGTATAGTGGAATAAAGTGATTTTTTTTTAGGTGTTTTGTTTTAATGGGGAGGAAGGTTAATTGTGGGGTGGAGGTTTGTGAGGATAATTTTATTATATACGGTTTTTTTTGGGTGACGGTAATTCGTTGTATAACATAAGGAGGATAATGTAGTAAATGGCTGGTTTGGTTGGCTTAAAGATTTGGTTAATTTAAAAATGATGTTATTAATATTTCTTTTGCGTAAAATATAAACAAAAACTCTTACTTTATCATCTTATTACAAAGATTCTTTTGTTTCAGTAGTCCTTGGAAAAAATCAAAACGATTCAATGAATAGATTGTTCAATAATCATTATTTTCCTGCCCATAAACTGTCATAAAAATAGATAAAAGTATAGTTAACAAGGATCAATTATTTCATCATTTCCAATCGAACTAACCATTAAATTGAACCTCACCAGATTTAAGCGAGCCAATATAATTTAAAATTATCTTTTTATTTTAAAACCATTCAAAAATATACTACATTTATATATGAAAAACAAAAATCCTCACACACACACACAAGTATAACAAGTCTCGTGTCGCTTTGCATCTCGATCGGCATTGGCGCATCACAATAAATATACACAAACATAAGCTTCGGCCATAAAAATACCATTTGGCAGTAACAAACGAAAAACTATCACTCACAAACAACGAGCGATCTATATACGCAGCGCGCACCAGGAAAAACGTATAGACGAGCTGCGCTCTCGTCGTAAAAAACTTCCGTTCCAACGTTATATACGTATACGTGTGTGTATGTATATGTATAGTACCTCTTTGGAAAGTCAAAATTCAGCATAGAAAAAGGCAACAGCAGCTTCTGGATACGGCGTCGCTGCTACGCTGGAAGAAGCATAAATTTTTTTCTTCTTTTTATCATGCATATATATTGGAAGGAAGAAAGGGTATCGTTCTAAAGTTTTTTTTTTTTACTGCTCGAGTCGATTTTGATATTGATAGTAAATGTCGGGGTATGCGCCGAGATCGCGATGGAAATTAATTGAATATAACATTCTTGAGCTTTGAGAATTAATTGGCGATTGTTTTAGCGGCATGAAAACGGATTGACCGAGCGTTTGTTATTTACGTTTATTTGAATTGACACCGTTCAGAGGACGGCGACTTGGTTATCGGAATGGTTGGATAAATCGATCAGATTTTCCCAGCGATAAATTTAATTAATATAGTAAATAAAAGAAACGACGTCTTAAACTATGTAGGTATATTCGCTATATGGTTTATAAATATATCAATGTATTTGTAAAATAAAGCTTATTTAGTAAAACAATAATGTAAAGTGCACTTTAGTTGCACAGATTTTATTTTCTTTAAAATCACGAACCCCACTACTAAAAAAAAGCACTTACTTCGCAAACAACACTTCGTTCCACTATCGGAAATACACGACAAGTGCGCGCGACGATTATTCCGCTGATCTAGCAAACGTGACCATCCTAGAATTCGTTCTTCCTTCCCCTTTATTTTACAAAAATCCCGACACTTTCCTATTTTTATACCGAACCATTTGAATTTCCATTCACGTGACTCTCTACGAAATTCCACGGTAAAAACAATCTGAGCGCAGTCATAAGTCAAAAAATGTGTTTTCCCGGTAAACGGTTGAAGTCTAGAAAATCCGCTTGGGAATCAGCCTCATTTTTCTCCCATTTACGAAACGATTTATCTTCCATCATTATTCCATTTTCCAACTATTCTTATAACAAACTTCTGACTGCAAGAATTTGAGGTAAATGCGGTAACAATAGTTTGTACAGCAAACTGCAAAAAGTTAATTATTCCTATATATACCTCTCGAAGTCATATCAAAACTATTTTCTCTCGTTACACCTCAAATTAAAATCCTATATAGGCTTCTCATATATCAATAAAATACTCCGCGTGAACTAGAAGAGCATCAGCATCGATCCGGATGTTATTGCCACTGCACATATATATATATTCTTCGAAAAATCGATGAGCAATTTCCAACCATTCCACATACCCCCCACACCCACATATGAATAAAATCCGTATAACCACCCATTATCCCTTCACTCTAGGGTATAAAAAAATCCTTGCACTAACTTCCATCCATCATCTTTATCCTCATTAACCGTATATCCCTATATGACTGATTACATAACCACCGAAAAAAGTACCTCACTCACTGATATATATATACGCGTACCGAGCATCACTTAGTCACCATAAATTTCACCAGTACAACTCTCTCTCTCTCTCTCTCTTTCCCCGTTCATTCATTATAATACTTACACCCCACGCGGGACATGTTATAGTAGGTATACAGCACGCGTGCGCGCGCGAGAGCGCTTCTCTCTCTCTCTCTCTCTCTCCTCACTGCGCCTTCTCCTTCTTCTCGGCGGCCGGCTGCGGCGGCGAGTGGCAGATGAGCAGCAGCCCGAGCAGCACAAGCCCGGTGCCGCTCCACCAAAGCGCCGTCGTCGTCTCGCCGAATAGTAACTGGCCCAGGATCGCCTGTGGTCATTGGTCTCTCGTTATTATTATTATATAGCATCATTGTCGTTTGTATTATATATATATATAGTTTTTTTGTGACAAGTGAATATGAGAAAGAAGAAATTTTGAATTTAAACACCGGCGCGGTAGTGGTAACAACGACGACGATCATGACGATCGTAACGATTTATTATACCGACGGAGTCGAACGCGACCGGCATCATGAGTAATTTGAAAAAGCTTTTTGGTATATGAATCGAATTGTTACGTAAACTTCTGCGGCATACATACATATACGTATACCGATCGTCTGTATATACAACCAAACAAACAACTTCAGTGAGTTCAAGTATAGTTCTACACATACATACATTACCCATATATATACACACACACACACACACAAAAGATAGAAGAAGAAGAAGCTGACCGGCGAAAAAGCTCGCTATATACGTATACGCAGCCGCAGCGATAAATCAACAAGTATGGAGCCTCGGTCGCCGGCAGTGGCTACCGCTTCGCGATGCTGCAGCAGCAGCAGCAGCAGGAACAGCAGCAGCTGCGGTATCAGTCCATGTAAGTAGGCGAGTGACTGTTGGCACGCGCACGTATGTATGTACGTACGTATTATATATATAGAAGAGCGTTTACTGTTATCGTTGTATATATACGGTAGGTAGCCCGTTCACTATACACTCTCGCGATCTTTCTCTCGCGGGAAATTAGCAGCGCGTGATGGTTACGGGTTATGGGTGAAGGAACGTGCGTACGTGTGTGAGTGTGTGTAGTGGAGAAGTTTGATGGTATGATTAATTTTTTATGGAGGGTCGTGTATAGGAGAGTTGAGGGGTGGTTGTGATTTAGTATATATGGAGAGTTAGTGGAATTGGAGGTACGTGGGATGTAATTTTATGGTGTTAGCGGTAGTTAGGGATGGGAAAAGGTGGTTAATGAAACTGCTGACAATGGATATTGATATGGGGTGATGGGTTTGTTCTTAAATTTGATGTGTTGTAATTATGATTCGTAAAAGAAAATTTTGGATAAAGAGGTCACAGAAAATTTGTATTAATTAGGTCATTATGGGCGTGGAGAATCTTTGAGAAATTCGAGAGAGGATGAAGAGATTTTGTGTCACTTATCGTAGTAAAGCCAAGAAAAAGCTATTGTTTACTCTGGGATCAATGTACAAAATTATAATTTCAACAAATTATTATATTAGTGTATAAAGCATGTATATTGTTGTATTTTAAATATATATATGTTTTATTAATGAACAATTTTAATTTAACTAAAGATTAAGCTATAAAAAAAATATATTTGATTAAATTGTAGGAAAATTCATAAAATATCTTGCGCATCATCGATACAATCACGATGTTAATTTTAAAGTCGATATAAAAATAAAAACTGGAAAATCGATATAAAAAAAAAACTAACCTTTATACGAGGGAAAAAAAATTATTATTTTATACAAACATCTTGACTGAAAAAGAAAACTTTTGAGCCTTGTCCAAAGAAAATTGAGTACAAACTGCCAAATTTACAGGGTTATACACATACACCCACTAACCTACATACGTGCCGCCGTTTTTTTTTTCAAAAAGTTGACTCGAAATATGTTTCCTCGAAAACCTTTTTTTTCATCCGCACAAAGGTTCTTTTCTAAGGAAACAATTATAAGATCAAATATAGTAGAATGGAAGTATTATAATCAATATTCATCGTAAAATATTCTTAAGAACATCGAAGTTAATAACACTGGAAAAAAAGACATATAGAAAAATTATTTTTGAAAAATTAGCATTTACAAAATGCTGTCGATAATATAAAGAAAATTTACGACGTTGATGGTAAAATCACCTATAAAGTATACGGCACTTCTGCACTTTCGGATAGCGCTATATACGGAATGGCATCGTAATTTTTGCCAGACTATTTGCAAGTCAACAAAAAAGTGAGATTAATACAAAAAGAAAAGACATTTAACAATATATCTACAAATCAATACACAATTGTAACAAAGAGTATTAGCAAGTATAAAGGTAAAAATCTTCGCAGAAAAATAAATTTAATATGTAAAATGACACAGGATGTAAGGGTTTTTATATGTACGCTCGTCGTGCACGAATGTATATATCTATATACAGTCATGTGTAGAGGATAAACGGAGTAAGAGTTTGCTTTGCTCTTGGGTAAATATGAGTAGGAAATATAAGGAAGGGAAATGGGAAGTTTTTCGCGTTCTCGTTTATCCCCCCCCCCCCGCGCTCGCTCTGAAATGTTTATCGTAAAGTTAACGACGAAGTCGGAAAAGAGGATGAGAACGAAAAAAAAGCTAGTGTTTATCTTGGTCTTTGCATCTCTCCTATCCTATACTACAATTCAATATATATACGTTTCATCCCTCATTTTTCCCGGGATGTGGAAAAATTTTCAATATCGCCCGATTTCTTTTTTATTTTTACGCGAAAAATAAAAGCGACGCGGAAATAGAGAAGAGAACGAAATAACAAAACAAAGTATATACGAGTGTATTAGTTAATAAATCCCACGAGACACAAAAGGCATGAAAAATAAATCCTTACTTTATCTCCCTACCCTCCTCTTGAACTTATTTCAGAGTGACTATTCTCCACTTATAAAAATACACCGGGAATAAAATATATAAGAGCGTGAAAAAAAAAGACGAAATCTCGTTTTACTCTCTTGTAATATACGGGTATTGCAAAAAGTATTGCGCATCTGTGACTCTCTCCCTCTTTATTTCTCTTGTTCTCACCACTTCTCACTTTCATTTAAATGTAAATACAGCATAGCGCACGCGACACAACACACATTTTATTGTTAAACCCACGGCCAAATAAAAAGCCCTTCCATATACCAGCAGAAAATTTTCAACCTTTTAATGAAAACCGCACTATGCAATTCGTTCAAAAAAAAGAAGAAAAAAAAAGATAAGCTGCACCACGCACGCATATATACAGCTATTACTAAAGCTAGTCCTCTTCTCTTCGAGCTTTTGCGTATATATATACTTGAGTGAGAGTAGTAGCCGGGAGCCTTAACAATTTCACAGCACCGGAGATCGATATAGCGTCTTCTCTCTCTCTCCCTCTCTCTCTCTCTTCCTTCGGGACAGGCGGCTGCACACTCAGAAATGGGTTAACGATATTGCCGGCCCCGCAGCTATAGAAGGAAAGAGAGAGAGAGAGAGAGAGAGAGAGAGAGAGAGAGAGAGAGAGAGAGGAAAGGAAGAGACGTTTACTTAGCGAGGTGTAAGATAGGTAGAGGTATAGGATGCGTGGGAGGGCATTGCTTTCATGGGTGTTATCGGGAGAAAAGAAGCTGCTGCTGCTGCTGGGTGCCGCCTGGCTGAGTGGGAGCTTGGGTAAACGAACGAAGTGATTGAGATGTCGAGAAAGAGAGAGAGAGAGGAAAGAAGAGGTATAGGAAGAGAGTAGCAGTGCGTTATTAAGTGCCGGAGGGTGATTACGGGGATCTCGCGTAGGTATAGAGCAGGTAAGAAGGGATTTTTTTTGCTGTTTTACTATGGAACGAATTGAATACGCGAGGTATGTTGAAAGTTAAAAATATTATATATTGATTATAATGGTATACATCATGTGTGACCCTGTTGATTATATTTTAGCTAAACTGTAAAATTTCCGGCAACCAAATTTTTAAGAACCCTTAGGATAATTCATCAATAAAATAAAAAGAAATTATTGATGATAAAGAAAAAATAATGTAGTTTAACGAACGCTTATCAGATTTCTTTTCAATACAATAAAATAAATTCTCAAGGCGATTGTATTGCCGTAAAATTAAAAATAAATTAATTTTACTCGTACGGATTAAAGCGAGAGAGTAAACTAAACTCTTAAAGTAATTTTTTTTTTCATACAGCTATAAATAACCTATCACACAAGAATATAAAGTGACAAGAAAATTTTATTATCGTACAAGTTATATTACGTAATATACCTCAATATAAAAGATACAAATCACGCGTTAATCACGAAAAATTAAATAAAACTATGCAATATCATTCAAAATCTTAACAATATAACAAAAAAAACAACTAATAATACACGCATTAATCTTTTATTCTTCGCGTAAACTACTCCTTCTCTACGTGAGATTCAAAAATATATATATATATATATTGCAACAAAAACTCACGTGGCTATAAACCCCCGGGCTTTATTAACGTAATTTTCCTTTTACGATATCTAATAAATCTCTCTCTCTCTCTCTCTCTTGCGTCTCTCTCTCTCCCAGAAAGAAAAAACAACGAACCGAAAACCAAAGAAGAAGAAAAAAACAACAACAGCGACACCCTATATATACAAAAGAAGCGTAGTATAGTCGGCACAGTATCGCATTACAGATTGCCTCCCTCCCCTTCCCCCCAGTTTTTTTGCACACGGTATATGCACTATATACACCTTGTATATATATGTATACTAGGTGTGCGCTCGCCAGCTGGCCTCTGCGCCGGCGTGGAAACTGGGACGACGCGGAAGTTTCTTTGCCTTAGGAGATGATGGAGGAAGAGGAGAAGGGTTTTGTAATTAGAGGATTGTTTTGGTTGTTTTTGGTGTATGGGGAGGTTCGATGATGATGGGGTAATGAGGTGCCGTGACTCGACGGTAAGGATTTGGTAAAGCGTTCGAGAAAATATTAATGTACGTTCTATCTCTTATCATTACATTCATATTAAACGCACAAAAATCGGTTCCGCCACCACCAATAAACCCTTACTCAATCTCACTTTGGCGTCGTTTTTTTTATCTCCTTCTTCTTCTTCTTCTTCATCCGAACGGAAGATTTACGTCCCAATCGCGGCGCGCCACGACCTAATCACGTTTATGGACGACTGCCTCTCCTTCTCATCCTACTTTTAGGCTCTTTTTTTTCTTTCTTTCTCACTCGCGCGACGGTTGCCAGAAGAATTATATACTTTGATATATATAGACGTCGCGGATAAGTAACAACCGCGACGACAGCTTGGTAGTTTACGGTTCTTTTTATCAATACCCGCGCGAACGGTTTCTTTTTTGGGTAAATATTCGGGAATGACTATATATGTATATACAGTGATTGATATGCGTACGTGCGTGGTTGGGTTGGGTATTGTTTGGAAGGGATCGAAAGAATGCAAGGTGAAACTTCTGGCAGTCGTGCTGGATGTTTGCAGTGCGAGATTAGGTCCAAAAAGCGAGAAGCTGTCGCGATTGATTAATGGGTTTGGGGTGACGACTATATATAGAACCAAAGAATCATTGTCGATAGAGAGAGAACAAAAAATATAATGATGTATACTGTTGCAATCGCTGTATCTGGTATCCTTGAGTACCTATATCACAATTGAAAACACTCCGATGTTATATAACATTTGTACACTGGTGAAAAAATAATACAATATTCTTTACAAAACCAAAATTTAATTTTTAGCATATTTTTTGGAAACTATTCCTAGATTAACAGATGATTTTTTCCAAAAATGTTATTTTGATTTAACATTACCAATAGCAATTTTTCCCTATACACTTTTCTAACCAATTTGAAGTTACCTGTACACACTCAAAGCATCTCCTCAAGGACCACTTGTCCTACAATTTTTTTTCCATCGCAACACCTACGTTCTACTCACATTCCTATTACAACAAACCCGCCACGTATACTTACACTAAACGACGTCTACTCGAATTTTACACGTCGACAGGGATACTCCCGTAAAAAGCCTCTACGTACACATACACACACATACACATAACGTGCAATTCGAATCGTACACGTACTTGCAGACCGCGCACGTACCGCGCAGCGTCGTAAAGGCGGCCTTGACTGCGCCATTAGTTCATTTAAGAGGCAACATATTTTAAACATCCGTATGCCACGCGTACGCTTAACAATGGGTCGTTGTCGTTTTCTCTCTCTCTCTCTCTAGGATATATATATAAGTGTATACGCATATATAAACAATTAAATACGTATAGAACGAGGTTTAGATGCAGCAATATGTACGATTGATTTGTCGATTCTCTATATTATGCATTCCTCGATCGTGAGATCAGAGGTATATATATATAATTTTTGCTGTCTCTCTAAAGACCAACGAGGCGTGAAAATTTCTATATACATACACTTATCACTCGCTATGATGATATATTATATTTATTATCGATACGCGCACCACGCGGATCTGTAATATAGAGTATAAATATTTTGGGAGAGTTGAAATTGAGTTTGCGTAAGCCGAGCGTGAAAAGTGATAAGAGGATATATCCCTCCCCTGATATTCAGGTAAATAATTAAAATTTTCACTCGCGTTACATAACGTGCGTATGCATATATATATAACGAAGTTAAACTTCGCGTTTTAATCATCTATCTCTCGTCGATTAATAACGCTATAATTACGTATACATGCGGATCCGTATATAAGCGATACGCTCACGTATACGTATATATACAAAAAAAAACAGTTTAAAAATTCCCAACGGAACCCTTATTATTATACCGCGATTCTGTACTTCACTTTCATACACACTTCGTCATGTGCACGCGCGTGCGTTTGCAGGCGACGTAAATTGCGCGAGAACACGCATATATACGCACGCGCGCGTCTGCAAGTTTCGCGTAATATGCGCTTCGAGTAAGTACAACGCTAACTCGATTGCCCGCGAGCGGTGGTACAGACGCTGATTGCGTGCGAAATAATTGTACTGTATACGCAAGGGAGTTGCTCTGTGGGATTGCTGGAATGCGCGCAGTGTTGGCGTGCGTTGGGGTTGTTGTTGTAACGCAGGGTTTGTAAGAGGTTTTTTTTTTTTTGGTTGGAGTAATGAGAGTGGGGTGAGAAGTGGATATAGGAGGTGACAGGCTTTTAAGGTCTTGATTTCTTTAGCGGTATGTAAAAGGTGAGATGTGCGAGGGGTTGGAATTTTGAAAAAGTTTTGTGTTTTTTTTATACAAAAGAGGGAATAAATATTTTTGAAGTGTATTTTTTTTTAAATATTTTGCTGTGACAGGTTGTTTGTTAGCAAAATAGAAATTATTTTTTCTCTCACTCTAAAAGTCGTGTATTTTTTTTCTTTTTTTACTAATATAAAAATAATTATAATTATAGTTTATTATGAATAGGTAATTAGTAACACATAATAGTTTCGTCGAACTTTTGTAAGCAAAAATGAAAGTTACATTATGTAATTTCTGACACAGTCTTTCGGTGACGTTAAAGAGGGTAAAGTTCCTTTGCCAGTTTGCAAATTTTAAAAGCCAAGTTAATGCAAACCAAATTACTTATTTAATAGAATTACAAATAAAATTAGTAAATGCCGTAGCAACAGCAACCCCTTTTTACGCAGTAAGCAAGCAAAAAATACGCACATATATATATATATAACTAAAAGCTTGTTCAACACATTTCCACGTAACCCAATAACGAAAATCCAATTCCACATTATAAACACTTACTATAAAATCACCTATACAAAAAAAAGAAAGAAAGAAAAAACGGTATCTCTATTCTCAACGCTCTACCGTGTAATTTGCAAATCGCACTCGGAAGTAAGTATACCGATTTTTCTTTCATTTGTCAAATGTACATCGAGACGATAAGTACACCGATGTATATCGGCTATCTCTCAAATAACATAAAAAGAGGGCGGGACTCGCGCTCTTTCTAGGTCCTTTAATAAACCAAAAAGCCCAGCACGACGATGTTCCTTGCCCCGTCGTCTTCGTCTTAATCAAATTAAGCCCAAGTAAACGCGAAGCCCCCGCACGTGTACACCTTACGACCTGTGTTGCTGATGTGTATATAGGTATACAGGTGTGTGTGTGTGTGTGTGTGTGTATATAGAGCGGGCTTGTAATAATAGGAAAGGTGTAGCTCGTCACGTGTGTGTTTGTGTGTGTGTGTGTGTGTGTGCGATGAAGACCGAGGGTAGGAGGCTTTTACGAAACAAGCAACGATAAAGCGCCTTGGAGAATCTAATAGGAGATGCTTTGTTGATACCAACGCGTTTTTTTCTGGATGTATATATATTTTCTTTTATAAATTCTTTTACGGGTTAAGGAGAGGTCTTGTAAGGTTGTTGTTGTAATGGTTATAGTATATGTGAGGAGTAAAGGATTTTATGTGATGATAATCAACGGAATGACATTGTTTATATTAAGATATTACGCGATGTAAAATGACGAAGAAACAGCAAACTTTTTTCTTTAATTAAAATGTCACAACAGGAAATTTTTAGCTTATAACTAAGTATATAAACATGTTTTCGTGTACAACTAAATTTTAAGAGGAAGCAAGTTTATATATGCGGTATAGTAGACAAGACAAGTTTTAGCAAAGACGAGGAAATCTTGAATCACTATATTTAACCGTGTGATGCTGACAAGCACCCGACAACGTAATAAACCAATCCAACCGTTCAATTTATAAATCCTCAACACCCATCAAAACACCTAAATCTTCCTCCCACCTTTAAATACATAAATTCACCAACTTTCCAAACCACACACAAACAAAATTCATCTCCAACCCTCATCCGCTCCATTCACTCTCTATATACACCATCGACTCTTTCATCTACCCCTACCCCTTTTCACCTCTGAATCAATAGACTACCACCCAAAAATATCCCCGTATAAAAGCGCGCCACTCGACCGCACACCAAATCACTATGCACAACGTTTCTCTCTTCCTCATTTACCACATATACACACATCCACTCTCTTATCTTCATTCGCGAGCATTGCGCGCAGACGCGATAAGAAGCTTCTCTTGCGCGCATGTATATGTATGTATGTATGTAATATAATGCTACACTGCTTCTGCTGCCTGGTGCGCGAGTTGATCTAACATTATATATATATAGGTATGTATATACTCACCGAGCAGAGGTAGTTGACAGTGGAGGTGGCTACGGTAGCCGGCAGCGAGGAGCCCGAACCTGCGAGGGCGCGCACGTAGAGAGTGCAGCCAATTGTGTTTGCTGTTACCATAGCCAGCAGCAACGCGAGCTTCGACGCTGCGTTTATCTGAAGCGTGACAAGAAGAAGAAGAAGAAGAAGTTGTATAGTAGTTATATAGTATAGGTGGATGGTGGTGTGTGAATTTTTTTTTCTTTTTTTTCCTTGAGGTGTAGTGAATTATTAAAGTGTTGTAATATATAATTGTTATAGAAAGCGTGGAACTTCGGTGTTCGTAAGTATATTATATGGTGTATCAGCGCTGATGTTTAGTCTCATTATACAATCGAAATTAAAATTCTTTTTGGTCGTTTATATAATCTTAGTGTATGTTTAATAAACGTTGAAAGAGATTGTAGTTTAAAATTCTAAGTTTTAAAAATAAATATGACCATAATTTCAAGGCACGCGCGTCAACAAAGTTTCGCATTATATATCAAACATGACGCGTGTCAATTTCTATATACACCGTACACGGGAATGTATGCAAATTACGGGTATTATAATTAACAATTTATACATACGAAATTATATGCAGACGATGATTTAACGCGCTATAAATAACCCATCATCGCTACTATGTATTATATATGTTACAGCACTTTGATATCACTATATATATACGCCATCCGAACCACAAAAAACCAACATCACGTTGTTGTTGATGTGACTAACTTTCAACATAAACAATCGCGTTGACTTTCAGTTCAGGGCACGTGCCTTCTCGTGTGGCTTTTCCAGCTGGGGTGTGTATCTATGTGTTTGTGTATCGGTGTGTGTTATAATATCTCAATAGCAAGTGAATAAGACACTAGAATACTAATGACTTGGCGGAAGGACTTCGATAACATAATTGGTGCGTTTTATTTAACGATCTATTGGGTATTATCATTTGTTTTCCTTATTATAATTCACTATATTTGTAAGCTTGAATTCAAAAAGCTTCATTTATATATATTATAATTAAGATATAGTATTAATTCCCACCAAAGTATATAAATTACTATTATCAGCGGTGCCAGTTAACAACCAACGATTTGCAATTCAAATTTACGTTCGACCAGAAACGCAAAAAAAAAGTAAAAACCACCTCGAAACTTCCTTCCTAATATACCAAATCATATACCCTCAGGCACATCTGTAATGTATAATAAATACTCCTCATCGCAAAAACTATACGGAATTAAAATTCGCGGAACCTGTATTAAGTACTCTTTTTTTTTTACTCGCCGCTCATCTCTTCGTTACATCATTCTATACGTCTCGTATATATAGTGACGAGAAAAAAAAACCTTGAACGTGTGTATATATATATATATAATAAAAGCACCTGAGACCTGCGAGTTGCGGAGGTAAGGATAAGGCATGCGAGAACGCGCGTTTTCGTCATCGTGGACCTCGTGATGCGGCTTATCAGTGCGCGCGCGCGCGCGCGAGAGCGAGAAGAAATGAATTTATTTAGCTACCGCGTGAGTGAGCTACTTCTGTTTTTTTTTTCTCTCTCTCTCTTTCGTTCTTGGTCTTTGGGTGGCTGTAAAAGAATAAGAAGGTTGAGTAACGCGGTTATTTATAGACGATGGCAGAGTAGTAGTAGTAGTAGCGTTATGTGTTGTTTCGGTGCCTCTCTTTTTTTTCCTTTTTATCGGGAAAATGAACGGCTATACCTGATGTGGATCGTATTTTCGTAAATTTCTGCGAGGACCGAAGAGAGAAAAAAAAGGTTTAAGATATCCTCGTTGTATTAAAAATAAAAAATATGTCAACCTCGCTTGAATTAATTACTATCATCAACCCTGGCAATATATACCATTGAACCGGTAATAAATCGGACATCTACAAATCAACAATAACAAAAAAAAACAGCAAGCTAAACACAATCCTGCAGCGTTACAAGTTACATCACCCAATGTTTTGCTGCATCGCACTGCGTGTACTCGTGGCTGCTTTTTATTATCCTCTCTATACACACACACAGCGATATATTTATATATATACCCTATCAAGGTTATATACACGCGCGCGCGGCGCTGCAAAATTATTTCCTCGTTTCATTTTTCTTCCCCGGCGATTTTATAGCCACCGCTGCCGCCGACCAGATAATATACACGGCCACTTCTGTCTCTCTCCGATTATTGTGCACGTATATGTGTATACGTATATATATATACGTAGTTGGAAAATTGTATATACTTACGGGATCGGAGAACTCGTAGAAACCGGCGAGTTTTGCAAAGACACTGCCTGTCGAAGCGAAAATGCCGGATAGTAGCGACAGGTGGATTTTGAAACCCTTCGTTGCCATGGTTGTCTAGCTGTAAATGTCAAGGACGAATGACAAAAAAGAAAAATAGATTAAAGATAAACGTATATATATATATATAAAGTAAATAAAGTTATACGTATGTACGCATTGTTGTATACACTTGAAAATAACAGATAACGCCCCTATATAAACGCAAAGTTTCACGTTACCATATACATATAGTATAAAAAAGTAAAAGAAAAAAAAAGAAAAGTCGTGTAACTCGAGCACATTTCGGTCCCCTGGCATATATAAGCTAGTGTGTACCCTTATCTCGCTCCTGGGATAAATTAGTATATGAGGGCGACCCTCACTATATGTCACGACGCCTACTGCTTTTCTAGACGTAAAATATATTTTCTCGTGTGTAAAGCGACTCGATGAGCTTTCCTGATAAAAATTGTAAGCTCGGTGTTGTTATGTGCGGACGACGACGACGTGGAAATGCGGATTTTACATATTATATATAGAGAGGGGAAGTTTTAGATATTGTAATTTAATATGAAAATATACAAGAATATGATATTTTAGAGTTAATTTAGAGATATAACGTATTACGGTAAAAAATTATTTTTGTAAATATATAGATAGAAGTAAATGTAATTATATACGAGGATGTTTAAAATCACAGTTTACCGTATACATACAAAAAAAAGCTTAGCCTGGATTTGAATTAACTGTTAGCTCGAATAATTAAAAAGAAGCTGCAGAGAGTCGTATTATTCATTTGATTTGAAAATACGCCCATTTCACTAAAACAAACGCGAATGCAAATGAACGTTTTCACTTAATTCAAGATAAACGCATATATATATACATTCAGCCAAACATTTACTCAACCACGTCGATTCATTTTTCCACGCGCGAGTATATATATATATACATACATTTCACTATGCAAGAGCGCAACGCGTATACATTACAATTAACGAAACCCCCCGCCATTAATTATACCCGCCCTCATGGAATTCCAGACATAAAAATGCACGCGCTTTTAAAAATGCCCATTCAGAAAAATACTACACATATATATATACACACGCGCGCACAGGAAGTAGACAATATATAAGCACTATACACCCAAGAGAGAGAGAGAAAATTTTTTTCGCACCGTATACAGCACGTAGTAATATACGCACGCAGGAATGCCACTTGTGGGAACGAGCGTAAAGGCATGTGTATATGGATGTGTATAAGTATAGCTATCCTAATTATTTGAGGAAAATACCAGCGCCGTTTTTACGGTAGTGCTACGTGTATGTGTGTGCAGTATATGCGAAGAACGGTAGTCGTCGTGCACTGCTTCGGACGTACGGTGAAATGTATATATATATATAGAGAGAGAGATAGACGATGGTTAACGTTACTTCGTGTGCACGGGATGATGATGATGATGATGATGGGCGATGGTATCAATGAGGTTTAATAGTTTAGCGGATTCGAAGAGAGAATTATGGTTTACTTTTTGCAGGTGTTTCAAGGAGAAAAAGTATATAGTTATCGTTATTAGTATATAATTTATTTGTTAAAAATTTTTTAATTTTAAAATAAATTATTATTCGTATTTATTCATAACGTAAGACAACATTTTCGCATTATACATTATTACGTTGTTGTTTTTTTTTCTTTTGTAAATGTAATAAAAGTTCTTATCTATCAGAACAATCTTAATTAACACTACATTTTCCTACAACCTAAATAATACACTTGATGTGTAGTAAAACCTCAAACAATGTACAAAACCGAAAAGAAACAGCTCTCGTCTCATTCTTATCTTACAATGTAAATAAAGAAAAATATGCCGCAACGAGGAAATATACCTCAGCTACCGATACGCACATACATATATCTATACTCAGCTAACAATCATTAACATCGTCATCATAATACACCTATACTACAGGCGAAACGGATACCCTATACGACTCTCTATATATACACAAGACAAACCGAACCGGAAGTATCCTACTACCTGCAGCTCTCTCTCTCTCTCTCCCTCGTAGAGAGATAAACAAACCGAGCAAAAAACATGCAGTAGATATATATATATACATACACGTCAACGGTGCGCGCGTTCCTAACCTCTTCTGCACTCTCACCTCACCTCTCTTTCGCTCGCGAAGGGACCGAGCAAAACACAGACTCCGCGCGTACGTATTATCGAGTCCAGCCTCTCTCTCTCCTTCCTCTGCGGTAAAAAAAAAGTGGTGCTATACGCGAGTGAAGGGGTAGGCGCGGCGGCGGCGGCGGCGCAGCGGGAAACGTGTATAATACCGGATCTCACTCGTTCGCCAACGGCTGCGGGCTGCTGCTGCTGCTGCTGCTCCGCTGCTGCGCCTAACAGGTAGTTTAAAAATGGCGGCCAAGTGAGAGCGCGCGCTCGTCGTGTGTCGGTGTGTGTGTGTGTGTCTGGCGCGCGGCGCACACGAGTTGTTGCGGGAGAGTCGCGCACCTGCGAGAGAGAAAGAGAGAAGATCAAGAGAACCCGTGCGTGGTGTCAGTGCAGTGTATCGGTGTCGGTGCGTGCGTTCGTTCGTTCGTTCGCCAGCGTATTATAAGCAAACGCGGGGAAGCTGGTGCGCGCGTTTTATAACCTCTCGTAGAGGGTACGGAGAGAGAGAGTGAGAGGAGGTGAGGAATGTCGAAGTGTACGACGAACAGGAGGACGACGAGCGCTGATGGTGGTGATGCAGCGCTGATGCTCCTGTGCAGGGCCGTTCTTCCCAGGTGAATAGATACACGCGTACGTGTGTATGTATGTGTATATATGTGTTTACGTGTACGTGTATACGTGTACGGTGTAGGTTCAAGTGTGGAATGCGAGTGTGTGTAAGAGAAAGAGAGAGAGAGAAGGGAAAGATAGAGAGAGAGAGAGAGAGAGGGAGGTCGTTACCCTGGAGCTACGTCTGGTTCACGTTGACCTGGAGCATGAGATGCTGCGTATTTTTTTTTTGTTTTTTTCGTTTGGAGCACACAGGGTGGTGTGAGTCTGTGGGAGGAAAGGGGGATTGCAGAGGTGTTGGGAGGTGTATAGGAGGAGTTGGTGGTAATGAAAAAAAAGTTTATGCACTTACGTGGTGCTGAGATAATGCAGCTATTATTGCATATATATATAGGTGGTATAAGATTAGACATGAGGTGCAATGATAGTATATTTTTTTTCTTTTAATTGTAGTAAGGAAATTTCTAGTGGGATATTTCCTCTGGTAGCATTTGGTAATATAGAATTTGTGATAGGTTCAGCACTTTTTTTTACTGGTATCTTCAAAAAAATTCTTATTTTCATAAATAGAAAAAGTTTTGGATGTTGAATATTTTTTTGAAAGTATATAATTGCTTATCTTGCAATAAAGAGTTTTATTAAAAATTGAGAGAATAGATTAATTATAATTGCTTGTTTGAAGGAAAGTATTTTAAATTAAATATATATATTTGCTGATTATCAAAGTGTATAAAATACAAAAATTCACTTTCTCTTGGTATTTCATTTCCATTTTTGAGTGTAGAAAGTGTTTAATAGCACTTTTTTCAACATCAATGTCATATCTTTCACTTGACTTGATAACAAATTTTCTATTTAAATTTACTCTATGAATAAATCTTTATTAATAGTATAGCATTGAAATGAAAAAGGTATTAAATTATATTTTTGCTGTATAAATATTATTTACATTTTCATGTTTTACATTTCACTTAAGTGCTTTTCAAATTATATTACTTGCAAAAATTGATAGTACTGATAACAGCTTTTATGTAAGAGTTATTATTTCCATTTGCAAATATAACAAGGTATTTTACTACTTTTCTAATAATTTGTTTCTATTTTTAACAATTTCACTTGTAATATTTATCATTATCAAGTTCAATTTAAAATTTTATTATAACAATGAAGTGTTCTTTTATATATTGTTTTTTAATTAAGATTATTAAAAATCAATTTTTTTCATATATAGATATACTATATAGTTTTTGATAGAATTTTTATACAGTTACATATGACTATGCTTTCAATTTAATATAAATGACATGGTTGTAAGTTATGAATAATTTAAAACATGATGTCTGTCCGTTACATGTTCGAAACAATGTGTCAAGGCTTTACTTTATTAGGATATGCTTCAGGAAGAAGTAGGTTAAGTGGAAATAATGTATTCAAATCTTGTTCATTTTTATTACGCTTATTTTATTGAATATTTTTGTCTTCTTTTTAATTTATGTATAAAATAATATTATATATTTTGTTCATAATTGCTTCTATTGTACAAGGAAGTTCACATTGCTTACTAGTTCTGCACAACACAAGAATGCATTCATTGATGATTTATTGATTTGATAAGCAACAAAGGTTTAGAGAAACTTCTTTATTGCTTCATCTGATAAGAAAACTTTGCATACTACTTCCATAATGTGCATGAACTTTCATAAGTCTTTCAAAGAATTTTTAAAGTAACCTGACATGCTATTTTTTAAATAAAATTTTAACTATAAATTTGTATCTACTTGTTGTCATTTCAAAGAAAATGCCTGAATTAACTAAAATAGAGTATTTTCAAATATTTTCAATGCACAAATATTTACTTTAAAAAATACCAATTTGAATCAGTAATCAGACAAGTTGATCTCTTCATTCTAATCATTGGCACAATTTATGTTGATTTATTGAAACATGGAACTTCATGGAATAATTGAAACCATATGTATCAAAGTAGCTGTGTTTACAAGAATGTGCGGACAAAGCTATATTTAAATTTGCCTCTACTGTCAACTCTGTCAGAGACTGGAATTGGAATTCTGTTTTCCTACCATGTGTTGTCTGGAAGGCGTCATTCATTCTTTTCAACAGTTTAATTATTCATTTAAGAGTTTTAACTTTTTCTTTTTCTTGCTTACTGAATTGCAAAGCAAAAATTTTTTTTTTTTTTTAATTCTGTAAAATTCCAGAATTTTAATTTTTCATATGATAAATTTATTAGAATATGAATTTGATAATCCAGTGTTCTAATATTAGGTTTTGAATTTCCATTAGAAATCAGTGGCCCTGTTTTTTTGGCCCTCTTAAACATACTTTTGAGTCAGCGGCGCCTTATTACGCGCAGGGGCTTTTTTTTCATCAGCACACTTGTGCAAATATTGTCACAAGGCTTACCAAAGTGCCTAGCAGCAGATAAAGTCTGGAGGGGAGCAGCAACATTTTATCCTTCTCATTATCATGCCAACGTTAGGCATAGGCCAACGCAATTACTTTGCTTTCTCCCCTCTGTTTTTCTGAGTATGGTTTCCTGGTTCTTTCAAAAAATTTTGAGATACACCAAGATGAAATCTCTATGGTGCAGGCAAAAAGGTATTGTTAAATAACTTTTTTTTACATTATACTGGCACCTTCATAGGTTTTAAAAAAAATTTTAACTCAACCTTTGTTAGAAACTGAGAATGATTGTTTTACATTGACTCTGAATGTTGACTTCATTCATTTTTAATGTTTATGTTATTCCAGATGGTATTTTAATATTTTAAAGCCATTTATTAATGATAATTTAATAAAGATTTTTTGTATAAATAAAGATTGTGCATATAATCAAAATAAAATCCATGTCCTATGCTAGAAGCTAATCTAGATTAACTGTTATCCACAAGAATAATAATACTTTCTTATTTAGTTATCTATACATTATTTAATATAATAAGCATAAAATCAAAGAAAATTACAAATAATACATACATGAAAGTATAATGAAAAAATAGTTAACGGAATGAGGAACATAAATAAACATAGTTATTGCACAAATTGATATAAATTCATTCACAGAATTACAAATTAACAATTTAATTGTATTACATAGGTAAATACAGCTGCAAGAATCACAAGAACTTAAGCATGGAGCACTCGGATCTAGTGGCAGAGATGGTGCATGTCGAAAGACTCACCACACAGGAGAGGTTGCACCTAGCCAGACACAGGCGTCTTCAACAGCTAAAGGTCTGGAGGCAGAGGGAAAAAGAATGGCTTCGACATCAGACACGACACACCAGCACAAAAAGACACATTTTCTTCAACGACAGTGTCATGTTGCTGGAGGCTGCAGCCAGGAATGACATCGATGAAGGTAGCGAAAAGTTTTATCTTATACAATGTTCACTTATTCATTCAGACTTTCAGACAAGCCAGGAAGCTAAAATAGCTTGTGAATCAGTAATGACTCACAGGTATCCATTAAATCCTTATCTCTCAGCATTTGTTTATTCAGAGGGTGTAGTTGTAAAAATATCTTTTAATAGACCCAATACGATTATCTCTCCTCTTCTACTATAAATGCTTTAGGTCTTTCTTTCTCTCTTAGTAGAGCTGTATCACCTTACAAAGCTTTGTTTTCAGTGCGACGGCTACTAAAGAAGGGCGTGAACCCGGACTCGACGAACGAGGACGGCCTGACGGCTCTGCACCAGTGCTGCATCGACGACAACGAGGAGATGATGAAGCTACTGGTGGAGTTCGGGGCGAACGTGAACGCAGAGGACAGCGAGAAGTGGACACCGTTACACGCAGCGGCGACCTGCGGCCATTTACACCTAGTGCGCTACCTCATCGCCAAAGGCGCCAACCTTCTGGCCGTCAACGCTGATGGCAACATGCCCTACGATATCTGCGAGGACGAAAAAACGCTCGATTGCATAGAGGGTAGGGAATGTTCCTTTTTATTCGATTGTATTATCGATTAGTTGTTATCGTTATCTCCATTTATCGTGCCATAAAGAGCCGCTGTGTTCCCTCTGTATGTCGTCGCTTTAATAAGCGTCGAAGGACGTATACCTTGTTTTTAATTGTGATAAACTAAGTGGGGCTGACATGTCGAGTTGGAGTCGTAATTAAAATGTTCCTGTCGCAGGGGAAATGGCCCGACGCGGAGTGACGCAGGAATTGATCGACGAGACGCGCGCCTCGACCGAGGTACAAATGTTACGCGACTTGCAAAAGGTGACCTCGATCGGTGGTGATCTCGAGTACAAGGATCATCAGGGTGCTACACCTGTGAGTTATCGTCCTTAAATTTAAGGATTAATCATGTCAAGGATAGATATAACTAATGATTTATTTTTTCTTTTGGTTCAGCTTCACATAGCAGCTGCCAATGGTTACCTGAGAGTCGTCGAGTTCCTTCTCGATCAGCACGTATCCACAGACGTCGAGGATAACGATAAATGGCAACCGGTTCACGCGGCCGCCTGCTGGGGACACGTAAGTGCCTATTGTCGTAACTCTCTCCTCTTGCTTATCTGGTCTTGCAACATTCAACGGATTTAAAATTTAATAAAGGATGTAAAAAAAAGCTACTTGCAGAGTAGTCAGTGATGTAAATAGATAAGAATATATTACGACGTGCTTTTGAAGCCGGTATTTCACTACGTATTTATCCACATTTTTGTTTTTTTTTATACTAATTCAACATATCATAAGATCCGATCTAAGAAAGTAAATGTACCTAAAATTAACTGTACAAATGTATTTTCTCATGAAAATCTCGTTTCTCACAGTTGGAAGTTCTGGAGCTGCTGGTGCAGAACGGCGCCGATCTGAACGCAAAGAACAAACACGATGAAACGCCCGCTGATATATGCGAAGATCCTGAAATACGCGAGCGAATAATGGAGCTAAAGACCGAGCAGGAGAGCAAGAGGCTACGCGAGGCACAAAACAGACGTGTCAGACGATCGCAGAGTATCAACACAAGAACGCAGAGCGTACGTAGGACCTCTATCCGTGATAAAGTACTCACTACGAAGAAGGATGCACAGGAAGAGGCAAGGTTGAGGCTCCAAGCGCAACAGGTATTAGAGGAAGAGTTTTATTTAGGGTCGAGGTTCAGATATTCGAATTTTTGTATTGTTTTTACCAAAGATTTGAAACTCAAATTTTAATTGTCAATAATATATGTTTTCTATGTAATAATTCGCAATTTTGCTTAGCACACGTACGGCAGTCCAGCAACGGGTTTGCCGCCGTCGGAGAACAGCACAGGTGGCTCTGATCACACGCATGACGATGCGGACTCGACGGCTCTGACGCCGGCTGTCAGGCGTGCCCCGGAGGGCAAAGACAACGACTCGTTCCTACACGAGGACGTTGACAAAGACTCAGGTAGATATCCGAGCTATTACTGCTTGCATTGGTTGTGGTACAGTAGAATGTTGTGGTGAGAGCTGTCGTGCTCCTCTAAATAGCTTCGTGTGAAGAAGTGTGTGTTATTTATTATTATCTCGTTGATTATTGTTTCGATCTCTTCCTTTTCGCGCCTCGAGCGGAAGGGAGGAACATTTTTATTTCTTGCCGGGAATCTCTGGAGTTTTTTTTTTTATAAAAAAAAAAAGAAGGAGATTCCCGGGATTAGTTTCGTTTTTTGTACCGGCGAAAGAGTTTTTTCCTTTGTCTATGATTTTAAGGTCGAACTTGTAAAGACAATAATTTTTGTAAATACACGTATATATTACTTTTTATGTCTGAAGACGTTTCACGTATTTTTATGTTTGTACATCTTTATCACCGATCATTTACCTGCTGTCTCTGTGTTTTTTTCTGTGCGGCACCTTCACCTCACCCCGGCGCGTGTTATAAACAAATTGTCCGAGGTCAGTTTTTTACGTAACTTTCCTATTTCTCTAAGTGTAGAATTTTAATATATTTATACATATATTGTTTTTTAATTTATTACTGTGCCTAACTATGATGAGGTCTAGATTACTTATTGTTTGAAACTTGTTAATGACAGGCAACGCTAATTACTCATGTCAAATGTCATTTTTTCACTTCTTTATATAATTATACTGATATCTCAGGTGCTGTTATTTAGTCTGTTTAGATAAACTTTAAGTCGCGATTTAGGAGTCAAGGTATCGAGAAAAAAGTAACTTTCTGCACATTGTCACAAGTTCAGTGCTTGGTTCTTCGAGCATGTTTCGAATTAAATTTTACTTCTTTTAAAACACCAGTACCGATATAATTTTATCTTTCATTTTATGTATTTTAGTAGGTTAAAGTTTATCTCTTCTATCTATGCTCTAAGGCATTTCCTGAATTTTTATAAAAATTAAATTATTCAAGGCTACAAAGAAATGATTCAGAAAATGTCTTAACGCCTAAGCTTTGCTACTAAGGAAAAAATACAGACTGAAACTTTTATGAACATAAATGCGTAATTAAATTACTTTTTAGAATAATGATCAAAAATATTTGTGGAAACTGAAACTAAATTTTTTAACTGAATCAAAGTTTAATAATATCGACTGAAATTTTAAAGATCAAAACAATTTATAATACTCTAACTATAAATTAGTCGGTAAAAATCAATACTTTATTATTTGGATTGTATTTTTTTCACGTGATAGGGAAAATCATTGTAAGCCAACGACGAAAAATCTGCTGTTCGGCGTTTCTCGAATTAAGAATTCAAGCGCACAATGTGTCAAACAGTGCTCTTAGTCTATTTTAAAAACTGTGCGAAAAGAAAAAGAATCCTTTTTATGACGTAGTCGAGAACAGGAGAGTCTTTCGAATCGTAAATTTTCAATTGATAGTCAATTTCGTGAAACATATCAGCCTAAGCATGAGCAATAATTATTATAATGGATAAGACGTATCTATCCGAAGCAGTTTTTTAATTTAACGTGTAGCTTTAAATTAAACTATTTTTTTTTCATACGATTGTTTCTGATTATTCATATACGTTACATAGTAATATATATTTTATTAAATGTTAAAACTAATGATAAGTTATTAGATTCGTATAAAATTTTATAGTTCGTTAGTTATATGAATACAGTTATGTACCAAAGGATAGAAGTACAATAATTCGTTTCGTTTATACATTAAATTTAAAATTATACCAAAAATTGTTACAGATACTGTAAATAGTACAATACTATTAGAGAACTTTACCGAATTTCTAGCGTAAGATTACCTTCTCAATATCTTTATCTCTGTGTATCTTTAAAGAAAGAAAACACTTTTTGGACATCTTTGCTATTCAAAACGGCACTAGAAAAAATTTTATACTTCTCTCTATAAAAACTTGTACTCTGATCTGATAATAATCTTTCAATACAGAACGCATAGTTTCGAGGATATACACATAAACGTAAGACGAGATTTAAAAAAGAAAAAGACCAAAGCACAGCACAGTGTATACATAGGAAGTGCACTTCTGCTAGACAAATAAAATTTCAATAGTATGCATGATGCCGAGACGAACATGCCGTAGAAAAAAAACTCCATTCACAGTATTTCCTCTATTACATATAGAAATCTTTTGAAAATTGCAATTTTTGCATGAAGGTGGCGGTCGAACTTTTTTATACACAGAGTTTATATACATACCTATACATATTTATATTCTATGTTTAGTTATTTTTTTTTCTGTTTGTCACGTAGCACTTTAAACTTCCCTTCATCATACATACGTAATTTTCAATTGTATTGCGAGTTCTTCTCTGATTTACGGAACGTTTTTTCACTTCAATATTTTACTTCCGTAACTTCACAGAAAAGCTCTACTATATAGCCTTAGACAATATTCGAAACTGCTGTTGCTACACTGACGAAAGCCTGCTTACGAGTTTTTCGTCAGTGCACGCTAGCTTGTATAGTATATTTGCGTTCTGTTTCCCTTATATTACCTCTCATTGCACCTGTACACACATACACGCACACATACACGTAGTTGCATGGAGGTGGTGAGCGGTGGCGTAAAAAAAAATATTATGGGAAAAAAGAGCAAAAAAAAATTAGAATCTGCGAGAGAACACATATATAGTTATGTTCGCTTGGTGTGCGTGCGTGCGCCTCACGGGCTCTGGGGAGGTATACTCGAGACTTAAGCAGAGCGCCTTCTCTTGTTGTGTGCGCCTCGTGCGCGCAGACACAGGTCAGGAGCTGCCGGTACATCAGTCGTCCCAGCAGTCATCGCCACAGCACCAACAGCAGCAGCCAATCTACGCGACGACGGCCGACGAGGCGAATGGCAAGATCAACATACACGTGTCCGTTGTCTTCGTCAAGTCACTGTCCGACCTGAAGAAACAACGTGCCCAGAACCGTACCAGTGTCTCTGGTCCACCAGGACAACCGCCACAGATTCAACAACAGCAGCAACCAGAGGCTAACGGGAATGGCCAAGTGCCAACGATACCCGGTGCGACGGAGATGAGCAACGACGATTTCAGAAGGTTCACCGGTAACACAAGCGATATTGTTGGCGACAGCAGGGGGGATAAGAGTTGCTGTAGGCTTATGTGAATTCGCGTCCTGTTGTTTCTTATTCCTTAAACGCGTTCGAGGATGACTGAAAAGCGGGAGCGAGGGTGAGAGGAGGGAATTATCGTGCACTGTCGAGAATGTAGATTTTATAATTTCGAAAGTTTTCTGAGCTTTCGGGGGGTTTTTTTTTAGATGATCTTATAGGGGAAGATTTTTCGAGGGTATGTAAGTGTCTTTACAGAACGATCGGAGAATTGACAATTTTGTGAGATGAAGTAATTTATTGAATTGGTCGATGAGACGATATTTATTCGTCGCACACGTTCTCCTTTTTTTCACTTTGGATTTTAGAATTAGGTATTTATTACTTTATACATTCCTTGATGCATTTGGATGCGGATTTTATTTGGTAGATGATTATGTTATACTGTTGTACCAGACAGAAATACTTAGTTCGAGATTATAAGAATCAAAACGATGTTATTCATCCAGTGATTTTTTTTTTTTTTAGAAATTTTAAATGTCAACAATCTTATCTATACTTATTTGATTCACCGGGACTGAGAATGTGTATAACATGTAACAGTATTAATGTGATTATAATTAACAATCAATCCAATATTGACTGATTTTTTAAGATTATTACATTTTTACTTATTCTTTGTAAAAAGTTTTATATTTAATTAAAAAAATATCACGGAGAATCGGTTATGAAGTCCTAACAACTTCAATTTAAAATGCACCGGTTAAGATTCTGTAGTAATAAAAGTAATGACCAGTGATTTTTATCTCAAGTACTAATCTCCGCACACATTTTTCAAGTATTTATTATCACTTTACGATCAATTCTCAAACTTCAACTAAATGTCGCTTTATACGTACATAATAAAAAAATCCACATGCACGGTAATTTCCGCGTCCTAAACGTCCTTAAAAGGCAACCGTTATACAGAACTCTCGAAAAAAAGACGATTCCTTCCATCAACGCTCAGCTCCTGTAAACAAATCAAAATAATATCAAACTTACGTCACACATACTTATTACACTAACAAAACAAGCATCACATTGTATAACTCTTGTATACATTCGAATACGTTTCGAAGCGACTTCGCAACTGCCACCTGTTTTATTATATCGTAGGCTCGTATCGAGCGTCTTCGTAGCAATTTCGTCCATTTACTCATTAGGAATGAGAGAAAGAGGGAGAAAGTGAGAAACATTTTTCATGATTAAAATGTATGTGTCTACGTCGACGTCAGACTGTTAACACTTACGATAATGCAACAAATTTAATGGATTATTGAAAAAAAAAAGTATTCAACCGTCTTATTGGTAATAATAATAATTATAATAATATAGTAACAATAATAATATTAATATTAATAATGAAATAAGTATATAAAGATGAAAAGAGTGAGACTGCGAATGTATTATTGATTTATGAGAGAGGACTGATGATAGGCTCATCAATACAACTGATAAATAATGTCATATTGATGAATTTGAAAAATTTATGGTCACTTTCATATTTAATTAAAAAAATTAATAATTCATAACAATTAAAGATTTAAATTGAATGTGAAAATTTTACTTGAAAAAGAAATTTTTCAAGTTCATCAATGTATGAGATGTATATCGATCCTTTACGATGAGCACTGATATGTGTACTTAAAAGACAAGCAATGATGAAAATATTTGGAAAAATAATTCGTACAATATAAATGTTCGCGAAGTGTGAGTATCACATGCAGAGGCGCTAAGCCAACAATATTCATCGTAATACGTACGCAGATGAAGAAAAAGAGAGAGAGAAAAGCTTTAATTATACGTCTCGCGCTGGAGTCTATAATAATCTATAAGAATCAGAGAGCAATATTTTAAGCAAATTCGCGAGAAAGAAGAAAAAAAAGTGTGTAGCGCGTTTTCATCCTGATCTTTGATTCCTCGTATATGTATATCGATGTCGACAAGAATAAGAGAAGGATAAGTGTAGCCGAGAGCGCTGAGAGCGTCTCACGCTCGCACATCTTATATTTTTACGATTGTATTTTTCGCCCGAGCGATTGGCAACCGCAACCGTTTGTTGTATAAATTTTATTCTATATAATATATGCACGCGCGCGCGCGAGAGAGAAAGAGAGAGAAAGAGAGAATTATGATGTTGATGATTCATGGCGCGAGCGAGGCGCGAGGACCAAAATCCCGCTGGTCACTTTGACAGTGATCCTGTGTCTATATATATTTTTTAGTATGAAAAACAAGAAAAAGAATGAAATCGTCGAATTTTAATGTGTTCCGCGGGGAGAAATTGGCCCGATTGCGCAATTGGAGAATGCATTTCTGTGTACTTAATTTATATCTATATATATACGATGAACTTGATAGGGAGATATGCCTTTATACTTATTTTTAGTTGATTCTTTAGGAATGCGAGAAAGATGTTTTGTAGACGAAACGAATCAGTATGGCGCGGATTACTGAATTGTTGTTTTGTAATTTGTAATTTTTAATCTATTGTATTTGCGAAATATAATAGCGATCGTGATACCGCGAGTTGTCGTCCCGAACCTCGAACCGTCGAAGAAATTCTTTCAAATTTCATTTTTTGCAAAAATTTATGAATTTTATTTCTTTTTTTTTGTTTTCTTTCTTATTCGAAGTACAACTTCGCAATACGATCAAGCGTTGGGACCACAACTCGAAACGGAAAGAATCCGTCGAGCGAATTTTTTCCTCGCGTCTGGCAGTTACGAGAAAATGAGAAATAAGATTTTGCCTTTGAGAATAGCTCCTGGATACAGGACAAATTTTTTAATTGAATTTCGGGAATACGTAATTACAAAGTGATGAGAGAAATGAAGAAAAACGCAAAGGGGAGAACGTATTATCAATGAACTTTACTGTACAGCATATGATTTTTTTACATCATTTAACGGATGTCTATTTCTATTCTTTTTTTTTTTAATCGTATAGATTTCTTTTAATCACGAGAACTTCTCGAGTCATAATATTACTCCGATGTATTATACTTTTATTATTATCCGTATATCATTATCGTTTGATGTATATTTAGGATTTATTTCGATGATTTGTACGATTATTTAATAAGGCATCAACGGTACTTGTTTTTACATATCTTACAGTACGAAATAAAGAATAAATCTGAGATTTTAAGAATATTACCTATTGTTTATTATTTTTCAACCCCCATAAATTATGTACCAATTAAATATAAGACAAATATCAACCAATATATATATTTTAATTATCAATTCTAAAATATTATT
Organism: Torymus tubicola; assembly: GCA_035583055.1. Taxonomy (NCBI): domain Eukaryota; kingdom Metazoa; phylum Arthropoda; class Insecta; order Hymenoptera; family Torymidae; genus Torymus; species Torymus tubicola. The sequence continues at coordinate 20,026 of JAWWEQ010014991.1, read as the reverse complement.
GAAAAATAAATAGCTGATTATTATATCGTGAGCCAGATAATATAAAAAATTTAAAAAAAAAACCTTCCTAATCAACAAACTATCGGAATAGCTTGACCAACCTTGCAAAAGTAAATTTATCTCGCATATTCCTCTTATAGTATTCAATTTCAGAATGACGCATATCTAAAAAAACAACTCAAGTATCAACCATTCATCAAGGATCAAAATAAATTTTCACTTCCGCAAACATCATCTTTGTACTATATCAATCAGTGAATTATACTCACGATTACATCAATATTTTTCCATTAATTTTCATAATTATTCAATAAACAATATACATATACATACGTATGACCTACACGTATAAATCATAAATTTTATACAGTCGATTGACTATCAAGAAAACACAGGTTTCGACGTACCAACGAGCGACCAAAAAAATACGTCGTTATAAAATAAAAGACATCTCCTTTCCCCAATATATCGATCAAATCACCAGCCCAACATCCAATACTACACCCACAATAGCTCATCTCTCACTTCCCAACCATCATGCGCCACTTACACATATATAGTCGACACGAAAAAAGAAAAAAAAACAGACGGCATCGCATCACGTGCGCCAACGCGTGATATCACGGCGTATCAAGCAACGAAAAGAGAGAGAGAGGGAGAAAAAAAAAGAAGAAAAGTTAACCGTGTATATATATAAGTATGCAAAAGAGTCTACGCGAACGCGCGTCAGCCGCGTGGATAAGAGAACTAATATAACGAGCGAGTTGTTCTCCAAGGCTCGCTCTCGTACGATCGCCTCGCGTGATTTGACGCGCGTGTGTATATATATATATGCGGGACGCACGCGAGGTATATAGAAGGTTGTTGCCTCGAGTGACTGAGAATTACATAGTATTCTTTTTTTTCTTTTGTTTTGGTTTTGTTTTTTTTTATTGCTATTATGTAAGGATTCCGACTATAAAATAATCCAATACCATCAAAAAATAAAACCACCCACAATTTTTCCTATACGTATACCAAATCACCCTAAATAAGTATATTATTATACCTACTTATATTATAAAAATCTTTTCTATATGCTACAATACACAACAATCGTGAAAAAAAACAATCTCGCGGCAATTCACCAGCTGCACATACATAAATACATAACTTATATAAAATCACCAAACAATATGCACCGCGAAAACATCGAGTTGTACAAACGCGCGGGTACAGTGCATGCGGCTCGCTGTGCAGGGCTATGTGACCCCGGCAATCGATCGATATATACGTCTGTATAAGTTACGGCACGCCGTCTTACATATATACGAATACCGGGAGGATGCTTACATACATATATACATAGTATATACTGTAGTCTATATACAACATTAGTGCATGCGTATAATGAGGAGAATTGGGTGGCGATCGAGGTAACGACTTGATTATAGCCGCTTTGACTTTAGTATGATGGTCAATTGATATACGTATATATGCATGTATGCGTGCGTGTGTGTAATGCAATTTTTATGTAATGCAATGTAGTGGACTGATCATGATTATGTAAGGGAGATTCGGTTTCCTGCGCGGTTTATTTTTATTTTTTTTGTTTAATGATAAAAGGAGTTTGGAATTGTGTATATATACGTTATATGAATTTATGGATTTGTAGGTGGACGGCGGGGTTCATTCAAGTTTAATCACCTTTAATTCCCGTTCGGATTGAGATTATTATATTAAAGAAATTTAGTGGTCAATTGACTCCAATTATATCCCAAAATATATATCAGAATTAAAATATATATAGTATTATCAGCACACAACAAGATATTTACAAAAGTCCCAAAAAAATAATTAAGAGAATGACATGATATTACTTTTATATATATCTTTTTTATTTAACCCAATCAATCTTCTACCACGTACCTCACAACTGCTCGCATACGGGCACATATCGAAAAAAAGCCATTTTTCCATTACAGATCGCTTTTCTCTTATAATAGCCCTACACTGCTCGTATTCACTTCTTCCCGTTCCATCGCGTTTATACCTTCCTATACCCTCGCGAAACAAAAAAAAAGCCCGATGCGCTCTATATATATATCGACAGCCGAACACAACCATCTATATACATACTCATCTCAACCCTGCACTTGCAGCGATCCATTCATCAGCGCACTGCAGTTTTGCAAGCTCAGCGGCTTTTCAGATATCCCTCTCGAAATGAGACACACACATACCTATATATCCAGAGCATCTGCTGCTTGGTTTCGGTATTATGCAGAGGACAACCCGTAATGTACATAATTTCTATATATATATATATATGTATGGTTCGATTTGCGTTTCATGGATTTACAGAAAATATTTCGGAAGCGATTATTATATTGTTACATGTAACAATGTAATACGCTACTATACGTTGCATAATAACCTGATCCCCGCCACCCTTGCGGGGAAGTCTAACACGTACGTCAACGCGTCCGTCTCAAGAATTTAACCAGCCGCACGCTTGTAAACACCCACACACGAGGAATGCATATATATACATACGTATACATGTATATACAAAGACCGTGTGCGCACGTATGTATATATATAGATAATTAGCCGGGCGCACCTGGCCTCCTTAAAAACTCAGCACTCTCGTTCTCTCTCTCTCTCTCTCTTTTACCACCCCTGCGGGTAAAAAGCTCTCTCTCTCTTCGCAAGCTGCTGCTGCGCGGGGTTGCAGGGAGAAAAATATTATACATACCTATATATACTTACAACATATACACCCCTATATACCTATACGATATTATATACATATAGTGTGAAAAATCACGCTTGCGCGCCACCTACACGTCAACCTAGTGACCCACAGTAGTAGTATCAGCCAGTGTATATATATATACTACTACCTAGCGGATAGAGATAGATATATATGTATGTATATATAGATGTAAAATCGTATATGCGCGCGCGCGCTGGCGCGAGTATGTCTAGTATGGTTATAGTGGGGGTAGAGCGAATCTCAGTGGCAGTCGCACTGCGAAACCGCGCGGATGGGCAACTCTACTACTAGTCGTCGTCGTCGTCGTCTTCCTCGTCGTTTGGTGGTCAGCTGCTGCTCGGGGGCTAGTTCGATGTGAAGCGCGCGACGCGTCTTTCAGGTGTGTGGATATATTATATGTATATGTATATATGTGAACGCATTACAAGTATATACATACGTATTCTAGGATAATGTATGTATATATGTATGGTGGAAGATTGTTGCTGGATGTTTGACAGCGAAGAGTTGAATCAGAAGTGACTTTTTTTTTTATGTATGATGATGAATGGAGTGTATGTGTATGCAAGAGAATGAGAGAAGGAGATAAGATACTGGTAATGGAGCACATATTCTTAGCCAGCGCAATGACTTCTGTTATCGAGAGGAGAAAAAAATAGCAACTGTTCTCTGTCTGTCTGCGTGCCTCTTTATTTGACTGGGATACAATGCTTATCATCTTTGGAAGGATAGGAGCCGGAGTTTGAGATTTTGATACGGGCCAATTTGATACTGCAATGTATATAAATGTCACTGTAGCTGCAAATTGACGCCAGTCATTGTGTCCTTTGGTGAGGAAGAGAGAGGCAGCAGTGGCGAGTTGAGTGGGACATAAATACAGCATGGAGTGGATGTAAGACTTGACGCGTTGTTATGTGCTTGTGAGCTGTTTGTGTAATGTTTGAGAGAAAGAAGAATAGTGGCTGAAGTGGTTTTGGCTTGGAATTTTGGCACAGTGTTTTTGTTTACTCGTGGAAAAATTAAGAGCTTAAAAAAGTAGTCAACAGAATATATATATATATATACATAGTTCCATGAATGGCTCATAGTTATTCAGCTCTTTTTATTCAAAAATCAATGTCAAATTTTAATCTTGATGAATTAGAATAACTTAGCATAAAAAAAATGCAATTTCAGTTATCAGAGTTAAGTGCTCTATTCTTCTCTGTAATGACTCTGTAAGTGTCGTATCACAGCTGCAAATTAGTTTCTCTCATGAAGCAGAGGAAATTGAGACACTTTGTCTATTGAGGAAAGAATGGATTTGCCTCAGAGTTAAGAGTTTAAAAAGAAATTGCTTCTACAGCTGACTGTGTAGATAGTTTCCAATAGATTTATTATGTTGAGATTATCAGTGAAGTATACTGTAAGATGGTAGCTCAGCTTCAATATAAAACTGGTCTATGAAAAATATAAAGGAGATCTTTGATAAGTATAGGAAACTGAAGATTCATGTTTAGTTTATTACTGGTAATAAAAGTTTTTTTTAACGATATCACAAATAAATTTTTTTAATGTCACAACAGATTATAAAAGAGTATAAATTTTTTTCTACTTACATATAACTTTGGCATTTGTATTCAAATTTAAAGTATATAAATAATTAAAAATTAGAATTTCATATATAAAACTAGATGAGTTTTGAATTAAGCGAATAATTTTTACCTTTTTATAAAACTTTAAATACTTTATCTGCAGATATTTTTGATGACAGAACTAAAATACTTAAAAGTTACTGCAATGTTAACTGCAGACACAACAGAATTCATGTCCATGAACTCTGTTTCTAAGTTCAATGAAACATGGTAGTTTTATCAACTGTTCTACACATTTATCAGGCAAAACTTTTTTGAAACTCCAATCAGTAGCAAAATATTTTAACAGTAAATTAAAATATTATTAAAGTTGTAGGGTATATATTTTGAATTTTTATTAATGAATTTAAAATAGAAAATATATTGTTTGAACTGCCCATATATAAAACATTAAAAGTGATAAATAATATGAAAACATATCAAGTATTTATACCAATAAATTAAATAAATTTCAAACCATATAATCAAACAGATAAAAAAAAAAAAATAAGTGGAATATCTAGTTTTTCATATCATTCCACGAACATATCTAATTGTACACTTACTGTAATAATAACTCATAAGCAATAGAGATTATATAATTGTCTTTCTAAAATAAGATTTCTGGTCACTTTAGCATATATATCTATCTTAAATGTATTATTACCTGCAATTTTCATTTCATATACATTTTCACGCGTGAAAACATTGAAAAAGATAAAAAAAAATATATGTAACGTAATTATTTTTCATTGTCAAAATAGCTGTTAAAGCAATTATTCGTAATTATAGATTAAAGAAAAACTCTTTTACAACGATCCAACAATCCAACCTTGAATCTATTATTTTCGCAAATTTTCGGTAATCTAATATCTATTTAAAATACTTACAACTCAACGAAACAACAGAGAGGCAAAAATTTCCTCGTATAATTTAATTGGATACTATTCCCCATTAAGTTATACGATATAAGCAGTATATATACAAATTTTAAAGAGATGCAAATTCATTTGTATTCATTGTACGATCATATTATTCTATACCGTACGTATATAATAAGTACGCGCTCGGTTTAATTTTCCCGAGTTGATAAGTTTTTGCTCAATATTGTTACAAGTGCTGAAATTTGAATGAGCCAAAACGAAAAATCAATATTAAGCTTACATTTGTTCGTATCTCGGCGAGCTTATAAAATGCGTGGCAGTATCGTTTCGTAGAATAATTAAAATTGAAGCACTTTCAAAGAAAAACGAACTATAAGATCTTTTGAAAATGATGTAAGTAGCCTAGAATACTTATACACACACATATATATATATACGTATAACGCGATGCAGTTTTAAAGGATCACCATTATTCCGTTAATAAAATACTTAAAGAGGAAACATTTTTAGCTTTTAAAAATATCTCGAAAAAAAGAAAACTGACTTGTTCTTCAATGAAAAAATATGGTGTAACCTAATTTTACTCTGTACATAAAGAAATGTTCGAGTAAAAATAATTTTTCTTCGTTTAACTTTTTATGATTTTTATATTTTTCACTGCGATATAGTTAATCATTTCTAGTCCGATCAATAAGTCATAACTTTTAATTACAGCAATTCCTATATATTATACAGTTTTAACTGCAATAACTTTTCTATAAACCACAAACCCTATATATTTCATTCAATAAATATACTTAAACCATTATAAAATTTTAATGACACATCGATTAAAACCCCGTTCAACATATATATTTTTAATTAGCCGCGTATAATCTTTAAAAAATTCATCGCCAATCTTATCATCGTCAATCCATCTCAGTATACAAATTAATCTTCCTTCCATAACAACCCAGCCTTTTGACATTAATTATCCAGTGCTTTTATCGAGACACCGCAAGCGACTTTTTTGCCCATTCATTAGACCTAAATTGCATGCACATTTATATACAATCACCTTAAGTTATTACAACGTTATAAACTTCCATATTTTTTTTTCTCTATCTACAGAAACTGTTTGTACGAAGCCGGGGAATCGGTAGGCCTCGGCGCGATGCTTCTCGACGACATAATCTACGTTGGCCTGCTGCTGATCTGCATCGGTTTCGGTCATGTCTACCGATCGGTCGAGTCGCCTAGAGCACGGCAATGGCTCGGTACCGCTCTTGGGTTGTTACTTGCAACTCTCGTCTCCGGCTACCATGTTGCCCATCCAATTTTCGCCACCCTTGTCAACGCGATCATCGTCACGCGGTTGTCGCCTAAGTGAGTATATTGTTCTACATTTTTATTCAATAATCTTATTTTTTCTGGTGTTGCTGTATATAGTTTTTGATATTATTTCGGTGTATAAAAATAACTAAACACAGATTTTTTTTCACGCTTCATTTCGCGTAAAGAGCGTCTCGAAATTTGTTATCTATATATATACGCGATAGCGTATCATTTATACGTATTCATAAATTATAATGAAAAATTTCAGTAACGCCATTCTTCTAACAAAATTTATACAATAAGATTAAAAATACACATACATCTCAATAAATTGACCAATAAAATCAACAACGAGCGTACCTTTACATCATATGATATCCCATAAATCACACTAATTTCGAAAATTCATCTTCCAAATCCATTGATTCTCTCCGAAATTACCTTCCAACACACATATTATGAATCACCGATGCATACATTATCAGAGACCTCATCAAAATCAAATCTCCAGCAAAACCAGTATACACATACATACACATACAACCTCTCACATCTCCATAAATTTCATTTCACCGCTACCGAAAAAGCCGATATATACTTAATAATCGCTCGCTCGTTCGCTCGTTCATTCTCTTATACACAGCTTCTCTCCTCTAATTGCTACTATTCTCGTCGTTCTCTCGACCGTGCGCGCGCTCGCTCGTGTATTTTGGCAGGACACAAAACTATCAATTATCGCTGTTCCCTATTGGGGCGCGACACTCACTCACACATACACACACATTTCTTCGAGCTTTATACTTATTGATTGTCGAATATTGTCGTCCTGACAATCAAGGTCTTTTATATACGAATGTGTGCCAAAGACGTCACACATACACACACACACACACACACACACGTGTTTTCATCTCACAAGGGAGCATTATAATTTTAGTATATAAAACAGAACAAAAAAAAATGTGTTTCATCCCACAGGATCTGTCACTTGGCGAGTTTCTTCTTCTCCTTCTTCTACCTGCTCTTCATCTTCCGACTGTCGGATTGGTTCGGTCTTCCTATACCGCCAGGTCACACGAACCTCATCCAGATGATGCTGACGTTGAAATTGGCTGGACTAGCATTTGAAATAAACTCTGCAGCTACAGCACCTGAGGATGATACGCAAGGTGCAAGCTCGGCCGCTTTAGTCAGGGTTGGGTTCACCGATGTCTTCCATTATGCGTTCAGCTACATTGGTGTACTCACAGGTATGAATATATAATATATGCTTAGCTGCTTGTAACCGACAAGTATATAATAATAATAATACTCTTTATTTTACAACACAGGGCCATACTACCGGTACAGGACGTATTGGGATTCTCTGCACCGGCCATTCGCAACCAAAGCCGACCATTGGGCTGCGACTTACCCCAAACTCATACAGATCAGCTGCTTCACCGTCTGCTTCCTCTTATCCAATTACTTTTTTCCCGCTAAGGTGCGTGACTATTATACTGAGCGCGTTTAGTGATAGTATATTATCGATCGATATAATGTAGCTAAAAATATAATACGTATGTCCTTTTTCTCTTTCTCTACCACGCAGTACGCATTGACAGAGGAGTTCGGTGAGCGGTCGTTCCTCTATCGGTTCTGGTATATTTACCCGACTTTCGTTACCTTCCGTATGCGTATGTATATTGGTATGGTAATGTCGGAGTGCGTGTGCCAGATGGCTGGGCTTGGAGCTTACCCTGATAGTACTGAACCGGCGCCTGGACTCGGGCCTAAGGATTATAAGGCTGCTATAGCGCTGTGAGTATAAAGATTTTCCGCGGGTTGTTGTTCTTTACTTTTTTTATGAGTTATGAAAGAATTGCATTTTTTAAATTATTAAAAAAAAAATTCTTGAAAAAAGTTCATTTTAATCGAGTAATTTTGATTAAGTAATCAACATGTTGACATAAATCTATGCACATTTAAATGGATTATTTTAAGTTTGATATCTTTTCTTTTTAATTTTCAAAAAAATTCTAACAAAAAAAAACTATTAATATAAAAATTAAACGAAAACTCAAAAAACTAAGCTCTATCATTAGTTAGACATTGAATTAACGACACTTCATCTATAATTAAAATGCACGACAATTTGCTATTGTATACATTACACTTGTAAAATGGAGCAAAACGCATATAGAAAAAAAATCATCAACACCAACAAACTTTCCAGATCCAACGACGAGCGCTCGATCAAGCCCGAGACCCTGGGCTTCGAGACTGTGCACAACATGAACGTATGGGAGGTGGAACGTTGCATCCTGGTGCGTGACGCGATGAAGAAATGGAATACCTGCGTCCAATACTGGATGGCGGTATGCGTATACAAACGATTCCCTCATCGCGGTTTACGTACTGCCGCCACTCTAACGCTTTCAGCCCTCTGGCATGGCTACGCGCCTGGCTATTACCTTTGCATCTGCCAGATCACTTTCTTCCTACCCATGGAGGACATTTACGCGAGGTTCTACAAGCACAGTCCTGATGGCAGTCTGGTTAGTATAGTTAATGTTGGCTACAATCACGTAAGAGTGTGCGCTATATAGTGGGATACAGATATTTACTGCGAGATATGTGTGGGTGTGCATATAAGCGAGGAATGTGAGTGTGTACAGGGGAAAGGGGCTAATCTCCTCGATTCACCTGAGCCGAGTGTATACGCGAGATGGACTGGTATTGATTTACCCGAGAGACTTGCGCTTACCAGATTACACGCGGAAAGTGTGTTGTCTAAAAACGTACGAGAGCTCAATCTATATTTACGAAATACCATTTTCGATTAGTGGTCTTGTGTTTTTTGGTTGTTTTTTTATGGTATTTATGGTTTGTTAAAGAATTCGTGAAAAAACGATGAATGTTAGTTAATGATTCGTGAAAAAAACGTTGAATGTTAGTTAATGACACATCTTAATTGAAGGCGCTGAAAATGACGGAGCAAATTTGCATTGCAAAAGAATATTTTCTGTAATTTCAATTGCAAAAGATTATGACAAAAAAACACGTTTACTATAAAAAGAAGAGAAAATAAGATATTGAAAATCAATCTGATAGTTTTGATGGTAACTGTCAGTACAAATTAGATTCTATCTTAAAATTTACGTATGACATTTATTTTAATTCGTGCAGTGATTCTTAATAATAATCTTTAATTAGTTTACTAAAAAAGAAAATGATGTTCGGTGAATTAAAATTATTTTTCTTTTCAAGTTTTAAAGTCTGAATTGTTGATTAGAAAACAAGTTAAGAAAAAGAAAAAACTTCAATTTGTATATCTTTTTAGAACGGAACAGGTTTAAGTAGTTTCTGACAGAAAAATTTGATTCATTTTTTTTAAAAATTTCGATTATATCGTTTATTTTATTAGAACATTTGAAACTGAAAAAAAAACACAAATCAAAAAAGCAGAAAATACGTGAATATAATTATACATCAATAAATTCACAACACCTAAATAATACCTACCTCTTACTAATTTCAAACCAATTCCTTAATTTTATAGGCAAAGACCGGTCTGCACTGTCTGCTCTGGTTCACCCGTATCTCGTGCATGTCCTACCTGGGCCTCTCGTTCCAGCTGCTCGAGCTCGACGAGACTCTGACGTTCTACAAGAGCGTCTACTTCGCTGGGCACTTTATCGTGCTCGCGCTCTATGTGATAGGACGACTAGTCCGGCCTTATGTGCTACCCGCCGCCCATCACCACCATCAACACCATCACCAACAACAGCAACAGGAACAGACAGAGAAGAAGTACAAATAAGGCGGTGATGACGGCATGTTACACCAAATAACACACGACGCATACGTCCAATGAGTATATATATAAAATAGGAGAGCGCTGTTATATGTATAATCTCGTCTCTGCTGGGGCCGCGCGTGGAGTCGGACGCGAGCGAATGTTTTTTTGGGGGAAAAATTGTATTTTATTTTATTGTTTAAGTTGTGATGAATAGTCTATGTCAATGTTGTTTTCTTGTTGAGAAAATTTTAATTTTAATGAAAATATTCGCTTGCATTCGATTCGTGATGCAATAGCTTGAAACAGTCCGAGTCCATAGTGTATAAGTGCAAGCTGATGCTTCCCTTTTCTTTTTTATTTTACAAGCGATCGATTTTTTTTAGAATTTTTTCAAATGTAAGTGTTGATTTGCGCGTCATAATCTTATTAATGCTCTCTTGGACTTGGACTGCCAATCACACAGCCAATGCGTTATCGTTTACGTTCTTCCGTTGAAACATTATACTTAGATTCGCGCGTGCGCGACTTTCCCTTTTTCTTCTTCCACGATGACTTTGTAAATACAAATGTAGAGAGACGCGTGGTAGCGAGACGTTGCAAAACCAAACAAAAAACGGGTTATATATCACTTACACACATACACACGCATATAAACACAGAAATACATTTTTTCAAATGAGAGAAGGCTGTTCTATATACGCGCGAACGCATATACGTGTGTTGGCCAGTTTTGAATCTGTCTATTACGGACGAAGAGTGTATATTGTACATATTTCAAAGATGTTCGCTTGCGCGAGACTGTTGCTCCAGCAAGCGAATGGAATCCGGAAGTTACCGTACATTAGTCTTGTACATATGAGTTTTAAGTTGGATTAAGGCGAAAAATATAACATTAATTATAAGTTTAACATTTAACACTGCTCTTTGATAACTGTATGAAAGTATAAACGAGAACTTTTGAACGAAAAAAAAACGTTTCTTATCGCTGATATTGCATTGCACAAAGGTATACATTTAATTGCTTCCCTGCGAAACATACTGCATTAAGCTAAGCTGCGATTTACAATTTTAACTTCGTTCTTACAAAACTGAAGGAACAAAGTCAGACGAAATAAAAATAAAACACAGTGATACGAATGAACAAAATGATTCTAAATTAACGTTTAACGCAAAATTTCAACCATACGCCGCTCCCTTCCAATGATAACGCAATAATTAATAAGAGTAATTTAAAATTCATATGTACATCTATACAAACGCGCATTCCGTTAAAAACAAGCAATGTCAATAATGATAATGTACAAATAAGTGTATCTTCTGATTAAGGGAAAAAAAGCGTTATTCAGGTCGGTCAGCAGAGCGCATTGTAAATTACACTGAAGAAGCTGCTTCCGGTAAATTCTTCGTATCGAAGAAGAGACCGAAACAGAGTTAATAAGCAGAAAAAGTTGAAAAAGGAAATATGAGGCGCGAGATTGATTATATCTACATTATTATATTAACTGCGAGAAATTATTAGATTAACGATTGCCATGTACTACTTCCTCGTCAGCATTTTTAGTGAGAATTATTTCATTAGTGCCATTTAATCGTTTTGTCGATCCATATTTGTTTTTAAGGTAATATATAGTTTATGTGGGTGATTCTCAAAATAAATATACGTAAGTTGATTTTTTTTCTAAAGTCACTTTATTGTTTCTTAATAGTGGTATATATATTTTTTTATAGCTGGTATATATTAGCAATATAATGAAGTATGGAGAAGAAAAAAAAACTCAAGGAACAATCATTACAATATCGTAATAACTTATTAAAAAGAACAAAAAAGCCGTTTAACGGCACCTTCCTCTTTTTCATTCTCAATATCTTTTTTATTAGCACGTACACGCGCACATACTTACTTCCCTCTCTCGCTCTTGCCAGTCATCGCCACGACGACGACCTGTAATGGGAAATGCATAATAAGCGAAAAGAGGAGGATGGCCCACTTTTGTCAATGCCCCCACGAGAGAGGAAGACCGGCACACGTTTCTTTTTCGTCATATGGAATGAAAAGGAGCGGATGATGTTCTTGCGTCTGCGCGTTATAGGCGAGGTCCACTCGAACTCTGTAGGTACACCCTTTTCCCTCTCCTTCTTTCTCTCTCTCTCTCTCTCTCGCTCACTTTTCCTCTGCGAGCGTATGTAAGAGCACAAAAAAGTTCACGGCGAAGAGGCGAATTCATAAACGAAAATTTCTTGAATTAAGAAGAGGGAGATGGCGGGTATTATGGCTTTATAAAGTATAAAAGAAAAACAGAGAGGCCGAGGCATGTAAAAAATCAGATCGAGCGGCGGCTAAAAGAGTCAGGCGCGTTTTGGAGAGGCAAAAACACCAAGATGAACATAACTTTCGTTCGTTTTATCGTATAAGAAAATAAAATATATATATATATTATATGCTCTGGAACATTCGGCGGTAAACTATATAAGCATTGGATAATCTCTCGTTAACTTTAAGTTTTTGAAAAAGATTGTAACTTTAAGCCAGCAAAAATTGTACGAAATGTATAATAAAGAATTGTTGATGCTTAAAAAAAAGCAGGAAATAACGGTGTTTTTATTTTGCGTGGTATCCTTTGAAAAAAAACTAAATCGCGATGAAATAAAAATGTTATTAATATAATGTTGGGATGGCACTTCTATCCAGGTAATTTACTGAGAAACCATCTTGATAAATATTCTGAAAGAATATACTGTTATTTCTTATTTAATTAAAAAATAAAACTTTGACAACAAAAGTATACTTTAATTTGTCTTCGGAGCGCTCCCGCGCTCCTTGATATTAAAAATAGTTTGTTGAAACAAGTGTGGACAATTGAAGTCAAAGTTTTATATTATTTTGGTTAAATAATAGAATTTTAAAATAAATATCTAGTAGATTATTCTAAGAGGTAATCTATTATTTTTAAATAAAACCTATCACATCATTTTTAAGCATAAAATACTTGCTAGTTTTAGTAGATAAGTTTTTTTTTTATAATTAGTAATTTTACTCAGAGGAAAAGAATGTACGTGTCCATAGATACTATACAAGACCTTATATCAGATTTTATATAGCTGACTATGTAGATTTTATACACTCATGCAAAAAAAATTCTATAAGATTATATAAAAAATAAAATTATAAAAAATAGGGTTATTTTATAGCTGGTGTAGTCGTTAAATAGTTTAATTTGCCAATTACAGGAAAAATTAAAAACGGATATCTAAAAACATTTAGTTTTCAAATGACATAAAGTAATAAAATATACTCTAATTTAATATACAAAGTTAAAGAAATCTATATATTTTTTTTTAAATTATGTACAAAATAATAACAAAAACTATATACTAATATTTTTAATTTGTAAAAATGGATCTAAGAATCATAAACAAATTGTACATTTAATCTGTTACGTACATATATCAAAGATGATAACTCAATGTAAACACTCATGCGTTTAATATAGTATAAGTAATTATCTTTGATAAGGTCAACAAGCATAACTGAAAAATTAAAGAGCAAAATAAAAACTACACCAGCGAAAACCACATGCACCCCCCTTAAGAGAAAAAAAAAATGAAATAAATAAAATAGAAATATCACCTTCTCAGGTGTATTATGATAATATCATTGTTCAATGATTTTTTACGTGTGTATATTGTTATTATACATGCCAGAGCTGCTTTCAAGAGGTGTCCAGTGTAGACGACTGCATAGGAAGCAGAGGACTGGACTGGCTCACTCGAACACCCTCCGGACAGCTGCTCTCGCTCTCTCTCTCACTTTTTTGCTCAGCAACCCCGAACTCCCGCTATCTCTTTTCTCCCTCTCGAAATAATATTCTCTCGATCTCATAAGCTCTTTCTCTCGTTTTCTCGCGAACACAGAAACTCGTGCGGGGGCGGCGGCTGCGGGTCTCGTTCTCGGCTCTCTAGTAATTTTCTTTCTCGCTTTTTCTCTCTCGCACCTCGCAATCACCGCGTCGGCAATCTCTCTCGCTCTCTCTTTCTGCGCACCGCATGATCGGCCTATACTATCTGCTTCACTCTCGCATCTCTTTTCTCGACCTCGGCTAGCAACAAGACAGCAACACACCGAGACACCGCACCAAACCGCTACGAGATCGCCTGCCTGCCTCCCTGCCTGCCTGCCTGCCTTTTCTCTCGCCCCGCATCACCGCACCGGCCTGCTTACTCTTTCTCTCGCCGCTACGCGCCACTCTCCTTATCGCCTTACAGCCGCCTGTGGCACCACAGAAATACAGAACTTAGGTTAGCTGGCCTCACTTTGCATTTTTTGCACGTTCTAGTGCCCATTTATAAATATATATATATATGTATGTATGTATGTATGTAATTATTATTGAGATATTTTTATAATTATTTTATAGTTTGATGCGATTGTTATGGAAACGGTTGGAAGAGAGGGTGACACATGCGATTTAGCCAGACAAAGTTATTTGATAAACTAACATTTAAAATTTTTTTTAATTGAGGTGTAAATAACGTTGTCTGGAGTAATCATTATGGATAGGTGACTTATGTGGAAAATGAGATTTCATGTATATATGACATTACTTTTGGGAATGCAGGTAGCATGCATGATGCATTACTTTGTCATATTTTTCCTTCTGTATTTTAAGAGACTGAGTCTATATTCATAATCCTTTTGTTAGAGAGAATTTTGTGCTTTGGCCAATAGGAGTTGTAATAATCCAATGTGCATTCTTTTTCATTCTATCAAAATTTTGCTTTCAATTATAAATCCAATTTCCTTCGTCGACGCAACTCTGTCTCCTTTAAATACGTTTCTTTTAAACTAGAATATAATTATTATTTATAATTCACTTTGCAAAATATTGCAAAAGTCACTTAAAAGATCGTTAATAAATGCAATGCTTACGTTATAAAATTCTTTGAAAAATTCTTTTTTTTCGTTTGAAAACAATTAATAAATTAAAAATTTTTTAATTTTTTTTGTACTTCATTATACTTTATTACAAATGAATGACAAACTTACATAAATAATTCTATTTATGTATGTGTATATGTTATGTATTTTTAAGTTACAAAATAACGCAGAACTTACACCTAAAAGACGCTAAGCATAAATCGAAATTTTGTCTGGTTGAAATTGAACAAAATTTTGTTGTAATTGTAAGATTGATACATGTAAAAAAATTTTTTCACGATTATTTCCAATTAAATCTTGAAAAGTTATTTCATAAAGGTATATATGAAGCCTTTTTTCTGATTGTATTAACATCAAAAGAATTCATAAGTATTATACTTCTATTTTACGATGTCAGAAATGAATTGGAAATTTACATGATTCGTTCATTTCAAAAATAAAAATCTTGATCTTATGGAAAATTTGTGAAAAGATCTTTTTGACGTTCAAGACAAAATCTCTGATAGTGTAATAAGATAAAAGTCACCTGACTAACTTTCTCATTTCTCAATTGACAGTTTCATTAGTTTTCAAATTTACATATATATTAATTCAAGAGTAAAAGACAAAGAAAGCCTAATACTCCACATATCATTTAAAAAATTGTAATAGTGTTAAGCTACGTTTTACATCTATCTTTACACTTGCCAAAAGTGTGTAATTGAAATAATATTTTTAGTTACATAATTCATATTTTACTTTGCTTTACTAAGAAAAAGGAAAAAAATTCAAGTTTACAGCACGCGTCTGAAGTAGTGACGTGAAAATAAAACAAAAGTAAAATTGGAACAAGACATTGAGTGACAGGATAGAAATAGAATACCTTTTTCATAATTCAAGTCAGTATACTTCAAGTCGGCTCTTTACAAGCGCCTATCAAGTCTGAACTGCCATTGCATACTTAAATTTGGCTGTAGCTTCAATCTCTGAAAAAAGAAAAATTTATCTCATATAAATATATTATTTAACACTTTAAAAAAACTAAAATTAAATAATTAAAAATTGATCATTATTAAAGTTGTATTGAAGAAAAATACGTGTGAAATTAAATGACAATTTTAAAAATTATTATAAGCATTCGACTTGTTCCTCACCTGGACTTGGAGCGCGCATCTTTTTGTGCAGACTTGCTACGACTGCGTGTCTTTCCGCGCGAGCTCTTGCTGTCAGAACGGGACCGTGAGCGTGAGCGTGTATAACTGCGCCTGCGATCACGGTCACGGCTGCGAGAGCGGGAGCGTGAACGAGACCTGGTTCTAGATCGCCTGCGGTCTCGACTGCGACTGCGGCTGTGAATAATAAAATTTATTTATTAGTTTTGTTATGAAATTAAAAAAAAAAGAATTAAGAGAAGTTTGAATTTCAATTTTACCTTCTCCAACGTCTGCTACCACGACTACGATGAGGAGATGTAGGCCTTCCATAACGAGCCATTTGAACACGTAATTCCCTGCCATCTAACAGTCGACCATCCATGGCATCAAGTGCATCTTCAGCATCACGTTTGTCATAGAATCTATAAATAATTAAAAGTTAAATTAGGTCTATATTGTAAATAGGCATACTTAACATATTTATCATATGTATGTGTAAGCTAGAACACGCTAAGTACTTTAAATTAAAATCATTGAATTATCTTGTATGCATTTTCTCAGGTACTATATATACATATACTGTTGAACATTTTTACATACTACAACAACTCGTATTTCTTAGAAACAATTAACAGGAAAATACTTCTGTACTTATTAAACACTACCAGTTCCTGTATTTTAACAAACGATGATGATAGAAATTGAAATTTTAGTAACATTAACAAATTATCTAGTGTTGAATTAATGATTTCTTATCTAAAATTTATTGCAAAATGTTTCTTAGTCTTGCGTAAACTAATGAAATTTTATACTAACTTTTATTTATATTTAGAAACAAATAATTTTTTCAAAATACTATATGAAACATAATACGAAAAATTTAATTCTATCTGTTACAAGCCTGCTACAGATTGCTAATATTAGCATTCTCGAAAGAGCCATTCATCATCCGAATGCTCGAGTAACAGAAAATAATGGCTCTTACACAACAAAGTTTTAAATCAAAATTGTGAAACTCTGCAAAACAGTAAATATCAAAACAATTTGTTAATTATTTATAAACACATGTTCGCGAATATGAAACTCAAATCTTTTTTTGAAAACACAAACTATCATACCTAACCAATTGCGCCGTCTTCCCTTCGTGCAGCTTTATTTTTCGTATATACCCAAGTTTCCACATACATGTCTATAAGCGCTATCTAACTAAAATCGAAACGCAATATCCGCGTCGCATGCGATGTAGTTAATACTTGCAAGTTTGATCGATAAACAAACGCTTGTAACTATATTATATGTATATATATATCTATACATGTATACATACCTTACGAAGGCGAATCCCCGACTTTCCCGGGTGAACCTGTCCCTGGGTATGTAAATGTCGCCGACTTCACCACAGCGTTCGAACACCCGACGTAAATCCTCGGGTGTCGTTCTGTAGGTGAGATTGTCGACCTTGAGGGAGACCATCCCGTCTATGCGGGGCGGCGGTCGGCCGTAACTCATCTTTGAGTCGGTAATTGTAGTATCGTCTCCTGCAAAGCAAACGTTAACGATTAATCATCCAATTCACAACGACTATATAACCTTTTGCTCTCTGCTCTTGCTAATATAACACACTTTTCGGTCGAAACACGCGTGGAAGCAGATCCGAAAAAAAACTGGAGCACGCGTCGAGAGCAAGCGCGCCAAGAGCCGTTAGAGCGCCACGCACAAACACACACACGCACAGAGACACATGTACAAACACAAAATCACCAAATTTTCTTTTCCATTTTCCAAAAAGAAAGCGAATGATAAACCAAGAGCTACGTTTGGTTTTTTTATCTCACCTGAATAGTCGTCGGATAACTAGCCCAACGAAGGGCGCGTCGCTGGTCGTCGATTATTTCAGCAATCGACGCTACTGTGAGCAAATTGTTACTGACGCCGTTCGACGTGCGAGAGAACCTCTTTGCCCCGTTGCCGAGGACAGACAAGATGGTGAATGCCAAGATGGACGCAGTTTTAAAACGGTGGAGAGAGCAGGGGGCGGGAGGAAGGTAAAAACGACGCGTGTGTACTGCGCAGATGCGGATGTACACGCATCCCCTCCAAGTGTCACAATTCAGAGAGAAATATAGGATGTACAACGGAAGTGATACGAGAGGCGCATGGGTACTACGTTAGTCGGATTGCTTTGGCGCTAAGTTCAAATTTTGTTTGTTGATTGCTTTCTGTTTATTTGATCGTTGCGTGTGTGTGGAATTTTTATTATAGCATTTAAATGGCAATTTAAATGGTATATAGGTGGCGTTTCGATTGGGAAAAAATCGAATACGTATTTGACTCTGAAATTTTTAATTAAATACCTATTACTATATATTAGTTATTTCAGATTCTAAAAAATGACACGCATAAGCTAATTTATTATTTTATGAAATAATAATATATTTAAAATCAAGGACACAATAAGGGATAAGGCATAATAAGCATTAGGCTTAAATTTTTCTCATTGCAAACTGTTAAACTGCGACGACCCTTTATACCTGTGCTCTTCCTTTGCTATTTAATGGGGCCAACAGTCTGTACGGACACCAACAGACTATACCGGGGTTTTATGACTCTTGACATGGAAGGTACCGAGTGTGAGCCTAATTAGCGCTCAGTCCGCCCGTCTATGATGAGCACTTATTTCTTATTGAACTTTCATAAAGAAAATATGATTTAAACAATTTTTTTTTTCTAAAGGAATTTTTAATTGATTGACTTCAAATTTTAACCACTTATTAAGCTTGTTTGGGGCAATATTCGGCTAAAATTTCAAGTGATTATCTTCATTTGTTTCAGAGAAAAAAATTATTTTAGAAAAAATTTTAGTTTTGGTTGTCGCACGATAATCAGAGCAAAAATTATGCAATCGTCTTGAAATTTGGATCAGAGATAGCTTTTTTATATCTTCGAACCGAGCTCGTTGCCCAAAAAATCCATATTTTCTTTAATAACAAATGACAGACTAAAGATAATTCAACTTTAAAAAAAGAAATTGTAGGTAATCTGACGACCTTTAAATAAAAATTGATTAAATTAAGTAATATCTACCGTAGCATATTAAAAATCAAAAAAACGAAAAATTCAAAATTGTTTTTTGGTTATAAAACAAAAGAAAAACAAAAAAAATAAAAAAATAGGTTATGCTATCTCTATTCTCCTTCGAAAAGAAGAGAATAAGCTGTACCCGATGTAAATCGGTCAATTTGTTCAAAAGTTATAGCCGGTACACATACACACACTCACACACACACACACATACACATACAGACACGAAAATTTTATTGCTCAAAAACGACGGATTTTCGTGCCAAAAGTCTTAAAACATGTTTTCAAATATTTTTTGTTTCAAAAATTTTTTCACGATTACAAAGCTTCCTCTTTGAGGAAGCAAAAAAATTTTTCATTTTACGAAGAAATGTTGGGGATTTGTATGGATTTTTCGTGATTTTCTACGATTTCTGCCATTTCGGCAACGTTTATACAATGTTCATGAAAGGTAATCCAAATGCCTACAAGAATCTGTTTTTAGAAATATTTTTCAACGATTCACAAATTGATTCAGCACTTTTTC